>PVKE010001880.1:33790-91111 GCA_004027555.1 Craseonycteris thonglongyai
GATCGAATCCCGGCTCCGGCCCAGGCAGGACCCACGTGCTGAACTGGGGAGTTCCCACAGTTTGGTTCTCTAACTGTCTCTGTCTCTGTCTCTCTCTCTATCTGTCAAAAAGTAAAATAGAAATAACTATGCACTGAAGACAAAAAGATAATTTCTCTCTATAAATGTGAAAAGATAAAAAAAAAAAAAAAAGAATTAGTGAGAGAACAAAAAAAGAAATCCCCAAGCATTGTCACTGTCTATTTCAGTTTTTCGACGCACTCAAACTTTCCTGGTGTGGAAATGGGCGCTCTTTTGATACTTTTCCTTACATGAGAAAATACAGAAACGTGAGCACATGGGGGAAGACATAAGCAAACTTTTCAGGCATGATAATAGACGTGGAATTGTGTGTATGAGATTGATTCTCATATTACTACAACCAATTGTAACCACCTCGGTCTCCATGCAACCAGGCACAAGAAAAGCTCTAGAAAACTCATCATTTTCTCAGGTGGCTATTAGATAACACCCATAGGCTCTGACAGATATATAGTAATTATGGACTAGTCACCCCCAAAGCCCCAGTAGCAAGGAAGTACTGAGCTGAGAATTCATTCCCAAATATGACATGTAGCACATATTTGCTGGTGACCTACGTAGCCCTTCAATAACGCGATTTTAAAAACCAATACACTCCAGACAATCAGGAGGTGTGCAATTTTCAGTGCGCTTACACCCTGCCTTAAAATATATACGTATACATAGATATATATAGATATATCCTGGATTCACAGAAATACTGAACTGTGGTCCTGCCTGTTTTCTGAAATATATTTTATTTCTTGTAAAGTGAAAGAATGACCTCTTTTGCAGGAACAATTTCCAGAGACAGCATGTTGATCAAATGGTTTCTCTGCTTTCACGAAAACAATTTATTTTCACTGAACTCTTCAAGATATGCATCAAAACCAGGAAGAATGTACAATGAAGTTTATAATTACAGTCCAGAAACAAATACTGGGTAGTCTTTATTTTGCTCAAGTGAAAAACAAATTTTTTTTTTTCTTTTCCCTATAGAGACAACGGTAGTGATAGGTGAGGAGGTTGATACAGAACGAAAATCAGGAAGCTCCAAGGGTTTCCAGCAAGAGGGGCCCCGCAGTGTGGCCCAGAAAGGCCACTGGCTGAACAATGGAAGCTGAGGACCCAGTCCTCCCTTAGCAATGAGTAGGGGTCAGTCCATTTTTTATTCTTCACCCAGGAACAGCAACTGGGGCCTCAAGGCAAGAAAATCATTAGGCAGATATTAACAAAACCCTTCCACGATAGATCTGTCAACTCTTGCACATAAATATCTCTCTTGATTCAAGCTTCTGATGACATCCTTTCTTTGATAAGCACCCGGGGTTTCTGGGCTTAATTTCCATGGCATGTTATGTTTAATAACCGCAGAACAATAAAATTGTAAAATAAAAAATAATAATAACGGAGAAAAGAACTGAGTCTAGTGAAGATCGCGTTTCTTAAGAGACAGGGAAACAATTGCCTTTGATCAGAGAACAGCCAAGGATTGGCACAGCCAAGCCATCTCCCTAATTTACATAGATCTGTGCGTGCCAAACAGATGAGTGTTTGCTTTGCGAGGAACCGTGCAGGTGTGCCTCCCGCGGTGGGGAAATCTCTAACTCATCAAACTGCTTTGCCAGAGTGGGACATGCCCCCTTTTCTGGAACTGATTCAAGCGTTCTCCCCAGCCTTCCAGCCACCTGTTTATGGAGTTCATCCTCGGGAGTAGATGCACGCAATTAGAACCAAGAAAATGAAAATAAATGACCTTGTGTATTATTTATAACAAAGAAACTCGGCAAAATTGATGCTGTGGGGATTGACCTTTTGACCCAGGTGAAAGAGCAGCCTCATGGCTTTGTGGCCAATGAACAATAGTCCAGCAGTTCCCATTGTCTGTCTGGCCTGACTTCTGGCTGGTCAGGAAAACTGCACATCCAAAATATTAAACGTTTTACAAGTGACATGAGAGGATTTGTGCTTTTCCAAAAATCGTGTTTAAAGAAGTGAGAATGGTTAGCAAACGAGCTTTTTTTTTTTTTTTTTCAGGCCAGCAGGTAAAATCATTACGTTTTTCTCTATGCAGTGTGTCCCATACCAGCATGTGGAAGAGAAGGGGAATGTTACAAATTTGAGACTAGGGCTCTAGGAGTTGCAGAATAGTTAACTGTAACATCCACCTCAAATAGAAAGGGGGCCTTGAAAGTAGTTCAAGAAAAACATGTTACTTCCTTGTCAGAGCTACTGGTAGGCCAGGAGAATACAACTTCTTCCTGTTCCATAACTGCAGTGTGGAGGAAGAGGCCCCCTAGAGTTGTGCAATAAAATCACAGTCATTCCCTTCCTCCATTTACCCCATCCCACAAGCCCCAAACCTAGGGCACACAGAAAGTGAAGATCCTTCTGTGCAGGCTCTTCAGAACTGGTGCCTGGTGGATACATTGCTTACGTGACACTCTCCTAACGTGTGGGGCTGTCCCTAAGGCTGGCCTCTGCTACCACCTACTCCTCCCTTCTTTCTTGCCTTTTGCTTCCCTTTCCTGTTCACTCTCAACAGATTCCACGGGTGTCCTAGAGTCTTCTAGATCTTAAATTCACATCCAAATTTGAGTTCTCACGTTACTTACTTGTTGTTCTGTCTGTCCAGGGCTACAATGTCATTGATGTCTGTGGAGTAAATAACTTTTTTGAAAAAGAAGAATTCACTACTGTTCTTCAGAAAATCTCCTTTTCACTATAAAATGAAGCCAACTTCCTGGGGTGTGCAGGCGCCAATCAATACTCCCCCAGACACGACAGACCTTCCTCCTTGCCTTTCCTCCTCCTCCTTACCCCACGGGGTACTGCATCATGTGCCTCTCGCCAGCGTTTACGGGGGGGTGCCACCGTCATAAATCTAGAGAGGTTCCCTGCAAGCCTCTCCCATGTTGATGGTGACAACAGCAACAACAGACTTATAGCCACCGAAAGGCCAGCTTTCTGTTTCACGTGTGTTGGACTGGCCGATTCTCAGGCCCAGGGGAAAGGAGCTTCAGAAATTTTTTGCATTAAATGCATCTAGAGAAACCCATGCAGCAGTCCTAAGCCACACGTCAGCAATGGTTTTACTGAAAGACTGAGTTCCCTTCCTCTAGCAATGTTGCCCCTTGAGTCCCCTCTGAGTGCTGGAAGGACCCAGCCCTGTAGCTGCTCGGTGAGAAAGACGGCAGAGACTGTGACTGCTCCATCTCACCCAGAACTGAAACTACAGTATTTGCTGTTTGAAAAATGTGTACTGTCCTTCGAGGTGTGTGATGCTAAGGTTCCTGAAATGCAAGGAAGCATGATCCCTGTGCACAGTGAAGATGGTAAGACACGGAGAAAGTATAATAGTGAAATACTATAATCAGGGCCGTGGGAAAAGCATGCCCTCTCTCCTGTACTTAGCAACCTTGGTTTACAGATATTATTGCAGGTAACACGTTGGGGTGTTGCTCACAGAAGGGAGAGACCATTTATGATCAGAATAATCAGGGGGAGCTTCATGGAGAAGGCATCTGAAAGTAGAAAGCGTTTGGGGGAGGCTAGAGGCATGCAAACATGTCCTAGGGATGGAGGCTTTGAACACAATTATAAAGAAGAGTTCTTAGGTGTGGGGACAGGAGGGGTGTATCAGCCATCACGGAGATAGCTTTTGCTGCAATAACAAATAACCCCTGTTGTCTTAGTGGGTTACTACTACAAAGGACTATTTCTCATCCACACTGCTGTCTGTCTCCAGCCACCTGCTGCTTTGTTCCATATTTCCGGTTCAGCCCAAAGCTATAACAGAAGCTTCTCTCTAGTCTCATGGCAATGGAAAAAGAAATAGTGGAAGCATGCTATGAGTCTCAAAACTTCTGCTCACGTCACTTCCACTCAAGTTTCCTTAGTCAAAGCAAGTCAGGTGGCCACGCCCGATGTCAGTGGGGCAGAAAGTGTGTTAAATACCCCTGTGGGGAACGGTCTGGTGGGGAAGGGCCCCTGGTATTTTGAAATAATGCTATCAGTGATGTGGGAAGCGTTTTTTTTAGAGATTTATCAAAAGTCTCAGACAGCAAGTATAAAGGTTTAGCTGGAGAGTGAGTGAGGGTTGAGAAGAACTTGGTGAGATCAGGTGTTGGGAGACTGGAAGGTCAGAAGGGAGGAAACAGGATGAGAAGTGAAACATATTGGAGTTTCGTAGTGCAGGCAACCCAGTTAGATTCACTGCAGGAGGCTACGTGGGGGATGACACAGAAAACATGGCTGGGTGCTCTGGTCTAAAATTGACTTTCATTCATATACAGCAGTCTCATTTACATGGAAGGAGTTTGTACAACGTGCCAGTTGTAGTGCAATGTAGACATGTGCATATACATGTATTTTTTTTTTTTTAAGATTTATTTTATTGTTTGAAAGGTGAGAGAATGAGTGAGGTGGGTGGAGGGCCCAGAGCAGGCCCCGTAGTTATACATCATTAGTTGTGACATAGTTTCCTTCCACACAGATGAGTGTGTGGCAAGAACAGAACTGGGGCCTCCTGCATGGGAGGCAAGAACCTTCGCTGCCATCCAGGCGGTTACCAGTTCACCACAGTTCAGCATATGGCATTGTATGGGCCAGGGCTGGGATTTGATCCCTAGAACTTGAGGTTGCAAGGCAAGCACTCAACCTGCTGAGCTAGCCTGGCATCCCACAAGTATATATTTTTAAATTTTTATCCTCACCACATCTCTCTGACGTAGATATTCTTCCTTTTGTTTTGTTTTTGTTTTTGTTTTTAGTGAAAGAAGAGGGCTCTCAGAGGTTAAATAACTTGCTTAAAGGCATAAAAGTAGCACAGAGGAGAGCTGCAATGCAAAGCTAGGTCTTTTCTTTTTACTGTATCACTGCAGGGCAAAGAAATAAAAATGTCACCTTTCTTTAGTATTGACTTGTTATTCTGTATCTTCTCCTTTAACCCACAGTCTGAAAGCAAAGTAAATATAATACTTTTTCTCCTCGAGCAGAAGTTGTCATAAAAACAATGTTTATGTAATCACTCCTTGAATAGTACAATGTTAGTGAATCAAGAAGAAACAAATCTTGATCTGAGGTATTTATTATAATATCCTGTAGCAAAGACAGTTCCTGTTTATTAAATACTCATGCTGGGGAAGCCAGGATGGCTCAGTGGGTTAAGCGCTCACTTTGCAGCGCCTGGGACCGAGGATCGAATCCTGGCCCCGGCCCATGTCGAACCATATGCTGAACTGGGGAGCTCCCCCAGTTCAGTTCTCTCTCTGTCTCTGTATCTGTATCTGTATCTCTCTCTGTCAAATAAATAAATAAATAAAACTTTAAATACTCATGCCCTGTACCGCCCCCCACCAACCCCCCAACCCCTGCACCCCGTCATTCCCAAACTTGAGGGGTCATGTGACCAGTCCTGGCCCGTGCACTGTGAGCACACATGTGTCACTTCAATTAAAAGCTGTTCTGCCCCCTCCGTATAGATCTCTCCTGCCCTACTGGGGTGTCCACAGAAAGCAAGTGTTCCAGAGGCCATAGGTAGAAGAAGGAGGGTGGCCATTCACGCCTCAGATTTTACAGAAGCAAAATGATATTTTTATGGTGTTGAGCCATGAGATAGCAGGGTTCATTTATTACTGCAGCCCTGACCAACACAGATCCCCATGCCTTTAATGGACTCAAGGATAGACACCACGTTTGTCCTGCTCATTCCCTGATCCCCATGGCTGAATACAGGGCCTCCCACATGGCATATGCACAGTAAACTTTGGTTGGAAGAAAATAAATGAATCCCAAGTTAAATCTGGTCTTTGTATGCTATTTAGTTAAGCCACCTATGCACTGTTTTGGGAATCCAGTGCTCGACTGATCTTGAAATATCGCTGCATTATATGACTCCTCAAAATAAGATCTTACTAGATATCTAATCAATTTCAAACTCTAGCTCCTGACATTAAGGTCCCCATAATCTGACCTGGATTCCTATGATTTTACCACTTTATATTTCCAATATGATCAGTTATGACTCACTAACATATGCCCCCTAATTACTTTTCCACTGTTCCAGGAGTATTGTGTGTTCTTGAGCAAATCATTTCAAATCTCTGAGCCTCAGTGTCTCATGTTTCTCATTGTTATCTGTAGCAAATAAGAGAATATGTACAAAATTTGTAAATCATATAGGGTTTTGAAAATCCAAACTTACTTTGTGTTTATGAATAGGTATTAATTAATTGATTAATGAATTAGGAGAGTGATATTAAAGAGAGCATCTCTATTGCAGGGACACATTTGTCAAACTTTTCCATGATAATCTTGTACGTACAATTGCTACCTAGGAAGCATTGGTAAAAGGAACAGTTGGTTACCTGCTCCAGATTCATCCTCCCTTCTTCTTGCTTAACACCCTCATTTTATGTGGCCCCACCCTCCCTAATGGGACCACATTTATCCAGGGTAGATCCTAGAATGATGGTCCCATTTTTACTGCCAGCTATTAGTTAGGTCTTTGGCTGTGATGCATTACAGGTCAATGAGACATGTTCAAAAGAGTGGGGGCGGGGGGGACTTCTACAGGTTTCCTTGCTCCTAAAAACAAACACTCAAGAATATATCATAATTATATCTTCTGGCCAATGGCCTGTCTGGAATGTTGCAACCATCTTGTCAACATGAAAGGATCTAGCCCAAGGTCAGAGCTGACATACTGAGATGAGAATGGTGAAGCGGAAACATGGAAAGAATATAGACCCTTGACAATTTCATGAGTCATTGAATTAACCAACCCTGGAGCCTTTTCCTTCCTGGTTTCTAGTTATGTGAATAACATCTATTCTTATGCTTTGATCCAATGAAGTCTAAGTTTTCGGGTACATACCACAGAAAGTCCTGAAACCCGCTTAACTTTGTTGCGTTAGGGTAGCAGGGCTGCCATACAAAATATCCTGGGCTGAGTGGTTTAAACAATAAAAATATATTCTCTCACAGTTCTGGAGGCTGGCAAGTTCATGATCAAAGTGCTGGCAGAGTTGGTGTCCCCTGGGACTTCTCTCCTTGGCTTGCAGGTGACAGAGGAGACATGCTACTAAATTTTTACTTGACAAAATGATGGAAATGTCAGTTAATATAGTTGGAGACAAAAAAAGGACCCATAATGATCATAAAAGACTAGAAACCTGGGTAGAATGAGTAAAATGAAAGTTAGTTCAGGTAAGTATTAACTTCCAAATTTGGGTTTCAGTAGTCACTCGCAAAACAATGTAATGGAGTTTTCAAATTGAGCCCTTAAATAAATTAGAGCATTCTCTGGGTCTGTGGCTCTCTTTCTAGGAACTTCTTGTGCTTTTTAATTAATTGCATGCTAAAGTTAGTTTGGCTAAGTAAATGTTTTCTTAAAGCTGGAACATTTCTGTAATTTTGGTTTCCCTTGTATTAACAGATTAGGTAGATAACAAAAGCAGCAAGTGCTATTGGGTCCCTGCAGGTAACTCACCAATCTGGAAAATCTTCCATCTAAGAGGCCCCTCTATAGTGTAGCTGCTGTAATACACAGCATAAGTCTAACAAAAATGCTCTGTCCTTGTAAAACTGGATGTCCTGTAAGCTTGATTTTCCCAAATTAGGAATCGGAGATCAAGACAAGCTCACTTTCCACTTCCTTTGTCCATTATGCCATTTTTAGTTCTTTAGCTTTTTGAAATCATCTTATTGTTTTCTCCTTATATATAAATAGACGCTCATTGAAAACTGAAGTCCAGGGGATGCCTGGATAGCTCAGCGGTTGGGCTCTTGCTTTGTAATCACAAGGTCCAGGGTTTGATTCTTGGCCCCAGCCCATGCAAACCCATATGCTGAACTGTGGTGCAACTGGTGACCGCTGGGATGGATTCGTGGCGAAGGTTCTCACCTCCCATGTGGGAGGCTCCCCATTCAGTTCCCACCCAGTGCGGCCCCACGTCCACCTGTGTGGACTGAAACCACGTCATAATTAATGATGTACAACTATGGAGACCGCTCTGGGCCCTACCTTCCCCCCTCTTTTCTAACCTTCTCTCAAATAAAAAAAATAAATCTTAAAGAAAAGAAAAAGAAAGAAAAAAACTGAAATCCAAACATTACAAAAGTGTTATAGTGCAGAAAATGAAGTGCAGCATGGTAACCATGCAAATGGTTGGTTGACTCCTTTTTCAGATTGCATTTCTATGTATATTCTAACAAAACATTAATATTTTTAGTTTAATAAATAAAGGCTTATAGGACACATGATTTTTTAACTTCCTTTTCCCATGTATCAGTATATCCCAGAGCCTGTAATGGCAGACGTGTTCACTACACACCAATCCATCAGCCAAGAAAGCCAGACAAAATATTTGATTGATTTGGTCTGAAGGCATCAAAGAGCTAGCAAAGCTTCAAGGACCCAGGGCCTAAAATCCTTGAGAAAAGGTAAGTGTAAAGAGGTGAGCTCAATATTCAGTACGCTTCATCATCCCCTCCTGTCCCCACCCCACAAGGCCTTAGTCTGATTCACGAGCAATGGCTGAGGGAAACTGAGTGATGCTTCTGACAGCCTCACCGTACTGAGAGGGACAATGGAGTTCAGAACCCAACAAGGAAGTGGAGCCATGATAAGCAGCCCAGGTTTTCATCTGGCATCAACAAAAGCCTATACCCTTGAAATAAGGGAGAACCGGAAATAGATAAGTCCTCCCAAAGAGTGAAGTCCAGCTTTGTGTCCGATCTTGGCATAAAAGCTTTCGAATGTTCACTGCTGAGTATTTTAGCAGTGGGTTTGTCAGATGTCACCTTTATTATGTTGTGGTATGTTTCCTCTCTACCCACTTTGCTGAGAGTTTTTCCTCATAAATGGATGTTGGATTTTATCAAATGCTTTTTCTGCATTTATTGAGATGATCATATAATTTTTACCTTTCATTTTGTTTATGCCACATTGATTGGTTTGTGGATATTAAACCAACCTTGTCTCCTTGGAATAAATCCCACTTAACGATGGTGTATGATGCTTTTAAAGGATTGTTAAATTCAATTTGCTAGTTTTTTTCTTTTCTTTTTTTGGGGGGAGGGGGTGGTGGGAGAATTTTTGCATCTATGTTTAGCAGGGATTTTGGCCTGTAATTTTCTTTTTTGTAGTGTCTTTGTTTGGTTTTGGTGTCAGGGTAATACTGGACTTGTACCATGAGTTTGGGAGTGTTCCTTCTTCAGTTTTTTTCAAATAGTTTGACAATGACAGGCATTAATTCTTTTTAAAATATTTGGTAGAATTCACCTGTATAGCCATGTGGTCTTGGACTTTCATTTGTGAAAGTTTTTTATTTCTGATTCAATTTTGTTACAAGTCATAGTTCTCTTCAGATTTTCTGTTTCTTCCTAGTTCAGTCTTAGATGGTTATATGTTTCTAGAAATGTATCCATTTCTTCTAGGTTGTCCAATTTGTTGGCATATAATTGTTCACAGTATTCTCATGTGATCTTTTGTATTTCTGCAATGTCAGTTGTAATTTCTCCTCTTTCATTTCTGATTTTATTTATTTAGGCCTTCTTTCCTTTTTTCTGGATGCGTCTGGCCCAAAGTTTATCAATTTTGTTTATCTTTTAAAAGAACCAGCCCTCATTTTCATTAATCTTTTCTATTTTTCAATCTCTCTCTTTGATTTCTTCTCTCATCTTTATTATTTCCTTTTTTCTGTTAATTTTGGGTTTTGTTTGTTCTTCTTTTTCCAGTTCCTTTAGGCATAAAGTTAGATTAGTATTTGGGGGTTTTCTTGTTTCTTAAGTAAGTCTGTCTCACTAGGAACTTCCCTCTTTGAATTGCTTTTGCTGCTATGATAGAATTGGGAAAATTGTGTCTCTATTTTCACTTGTCTCAAGATTTTTAAAATTTCCCTTTTGACTTCTTTGTTGACCCATTGGTTATTTTGTAGCATGCTGTTTATTCTCCATGTGTTTATCTATTTTTCCAGTTTCCTTCTTGTAATTGATTTCTAGTTTCACACCATTGTGGTTAGAAAAGATGCTTGAAATAATTTCAATCTTCTTGAATTTATTGAGGTATGTTTTGTGGCCTAACATGTGATTTATCCTGGAGAACATTCTATGTGCACTTGAAAAGAATGTGTATTCTTCAGTTTGGGAATGAAATGTTCTGTATGCATCTATTAAGTCCGTCTCATCTAATGTGTTGGTTAAGGCCAGTATTTCCTAATTGATTTTCCATCTGGCTGATCTATTCATTGATGTAAGTGGGGTATTAAAATTTCCTAATATTATTGTGTTACTGTCAATTTTCTCCTTTATGCCTGTTAATATCTGTTTTATATATTTATATTAGGTACATAAATACTTACAAATGTTATATCTTCCTCTCAGATTAACCCCTGTACCATTATGCAATACCTTTCTTTGTCTCTGTTTACAGTCTTTGTTTTGAAGTCTATTTGTCTAATATGGTTATTGCTACTGCAGCTTTCTGTTTATTTCTATTTGCATAGAATATCTTTTTTCCATTCATTCACTTTTAGTATGTGTGTGTCTCTCAATCTGAAATGAGTCTCTTGTAGGCAGATGGGTCATGTTAGTTATCCATTCAGCTACTCTACATCTTTTGATTGGAGCATTTAGTCCTTTTACATTTAAAGTAATTATCGATAAGTATGTACTTATTGTCATGTTGTTAATTGTTTTTTGTGGTTCTTCTCTGTTCCTTTCTTCTTCTCTTGGTCTCTCCCTTTGTGGTTTGCTGGTTTTCTTTAGTGTTGTGTTTGGGTTCCTTTTTCTTTATTTTGTGTGTATATTCTGTAGGGTTTTGGTTTGTGGTTATCATGAGGTATATATAAATATATAGCAGTCTCTTTTAAGCTGATAGGCATTTAAATTCTAATGCATTCTTCAAGTGCTACATTTGTACTTCCCCTCTCTCACGCTTTACCTTTTTGGTGTCATATTTTCAATCTTTTTGTTTTGTGTTTTCCCCTAATGACTTATTGTAGTTATAGTTGATTTTGCTACCTTTGTCTTTTAACCTTCTCACTAGTTTCTTAAAGTAGCTGCTCCACTGCCTTTACCCTACATTTGACCAACCAGTGAGATTTATTTTTCTTGAATATATTTTCTTATATTTGGTTATGGCCTCTCTTTTCCTCCTAAAGAAGACCCTTTAACATTTCATATAAAGCTGTTTTTGTTGTGATAATAAACTCCTTTAGTTTTTGCTCACCTGGAAAATGCTATAGCTCTCCTTTAATTCTGAATAACCTTGGCAGGTAGAATATTCTAGGTTGTAAGTTCTTTATTTTGGAACACTTTAAATATGTGTTTCCACTCCCTTCTGGCCTGTAAAGTTTCTGCTAAGAAATCAACTGACAGCCTTACAAGGTTTCCCTTGTACGTGACCAGTTGTTTCTAGGTTCTTAAGGAAGATGCCAGGCTCCTTCGGCTGTCTGGTGAAGTCAATGGACCCAGTATCAAAACACTGTTTGTAAATGCAAACAATAAAATGTCTAGTGTTACAAGAAAAAAATACTTTGAACTAGAATTTCATCCACGGTTCCCTTGGCCTTAAGGTTTGTGATTATTGTATTTATTTTTATGCTTACTTTCAAGGAAAGTGATATTAGTTTGCATTTACAGTCATGACATTCAGTGTGTTTTTAAAACAAATTTATTTAAATGACAGAGGAGAAAATTTTAAAAATATATGTTAAGTAAATAAGCATAGGTGATAGGACAAAAGCTGTGAAAGTGGTTATGTCGTGATTGAATGAAGAATGTTGACTTACCCTGAAGAGACAACTTAAGTGGTTAGAATCTCAGGCTATCACTAGCAAACCTCGCGTGTCTGTGCCGTGAACATCTATTTACCGAGGATGGGAAGAGGACATTGAACAAGACAAATGACTGACTCTCAAGTGGTTTCCGTTCTAGTGTAAGGATACAGACAGGAAGCAGGCAAAAAGCTTCAATATAAGATCACTTTGGTTGCTAATATTTTCCCTGAAGGCTCACTAGACAAGGAGTGACTTGGGTGTACAAGCGGGAAGAGTGAGGGTAGGAGTCTTGCTTGGCCACAGATGGGTCAGAAAAAACCTGGCTCTCACTGCGGCACCGTCTGATAAAGCAGAGAGACAAGCTGGGATTTCTGGATCATTACCGTGAAGAAAGGAATACATGTGCACTCTCTCTCCGTTGCTCCTCTTGACACCTGGGCAGATGGCTGTTTACCCAGGCACATCACCCAGCCACTCCCTCAAAGGTAAATAGCTGCTTCCTGCCTTTCCTGCTACACAGATTGGGGCCCTGAAACATTGTGTGCCCAGGTAGAATATTCTAGGGTGTAAGTTCCTTTCAAGAATGAAGGAGATATTCTTCATTCATGTCTTCACTAATTCATTCCAGCAAGACTTACTGAGATTCTCTTAAGTACCCAGCACAGTGGTAGACACTAGGAATAGAGTAAGGAACACGAAAGAGAATATTCTTCCTTTGATGTCGGTCTACTTCATGTAGAATCCAGGGTTGTCTGAGCAAGAAGTGCCTCAGAGTCCCCAGGCCACCCCTTTCATGATGCAGATGGAAACATCAAAATCTCAAGAGGAAACGTGGCTTACCCAAGATCCTAAACTGGGTCATTGCAGATTACAAGCTAGTCAGGACGCAAAAATCCTTTGTCAACTGCATTCATCGTCTACTACTTCTGAGGTTGTCATCTCACATAGCACTTGCATTGACTCTTCTTGTCAATTCAGTGTGTTCTCCATTGCCAAACCCTCATGGGTGAGGGGAAGGAGAAATCAGAGATTTCTCCAGATACACTAAAATGCCGTCCAATTCTAAGTCCCTAAATGACAACATAGACTACTTGGAATGCCTGGATTTGTCTTCTGTTTATCTACCTTCTTCTCCAGGGGACACTTTCCAATTTCAGTTTTCTATTCTGGAATTAGGACAGCCTATAGTTAGGACAAGTACACATTGCATGTAACTAGGCCTTCCATTTTCATAACACGTGGTATTTTCAATTGTTCCATTCACCTGTTAAATCGGCAGCTATTTCCTGAGTACTTACTATATGCCAGGCCTTGTGGGAAAGGCTGGGATTTAATGGTAAACCAAAGATAAACAGACCCCTGAGCTGCTCCTGCCATCATAGTCAAGTCCGGGAGGTAAGCATTTGTCAAATAATTGTACATACAAATATAAGTTTATTACCATAATAGATGCGTGTGTTAGTTCAGGTCCACTTTGAAACAGACAATAAGACAAGACTGAACATGCAAGAGATGTGTTTGTGAGTGAAAATAGGGAGGGGACTGGAGAAGACTGGGAAAGGCATCAGATGGCACAGCTCTTCTGGAAAGGAGTGAGATGGGGGGTCTTAGGCTGTGCAGTGTGGTTCTAAGGGCGTCCCCCCAGAGCCCAAGCTGCCCATCGGAAGAGGCTCGTGTGTTCAAGAATGGACCTGCATTATTCCTCAGGTGCTCAGTGATGGGAAGTGAGGTCCCAAAGAAGACGTGGTGCTGACTTCAGATTATAGCAGCTTAGGGGTCAGGCAGGGGTGCTCCCCTCAGCAAGAGGTCTACGAAGTCCATTTTCATGGCCACCACAATACTACAAAACAGCGAAGTGTCATAATAACCAAAGATCCATTAGAGGAGCTTGACCTGGTCTAGGAGAACGGAGATTCCCTGAGCACACCTTCTGTGTGTGGAATGAATGAGGTGAAAGTGCAGGGATCCGGGAAGAGGGAACAGCAAGTACAAAGGGCCTGTGGCAGAAAGCAGCATAGGTTGTTCAAGAACCTGAAAAAGAAGTCCAGTGCAGTTGAGTGGAGAGTGGAATGTGAGGCTTGTGAAGTCACTTCCTCTTAGTCAGAGCCTGTGAAATGAAATGGTCCAGCCAATGGAACACAGCAGACGTGAAGATGGGCCGGTTTCTGGCCTCAGCTCTAAGGAGGTCCAGAAGCTTCCAGAGCCCTGAGCTGCTGTCTACGTCCAGTTACTCAGCTGAGGAGGCCACATAGAGGGTCCATGGTGGGCTCATGGAGAAAGAGAGGGGCCATGAGACAAAATGAGGTGACAGAAGACACTCAGCCTTCCCGGTGTGTCGCTGCCCAGCCCCAAACGACCTGCTGGCTAAAGCTATCCACAGAAATGACCGTGGACAAACCCGGTTCAGACTGCAGAATTGTGAGCAAACAACACGGTTGTTGTGTTTTAGATTATGTTATAGTTTGACTCTGTTCAAGAAGCGATATTACCTAAATAGCTATCGAAACAAAATTGATCCAGGCGACTGCACAGCTGTTAAAAGAATAAGGCAAGTCTAGGTTTGCTGGTATAAAATGATCACCAAAATTTACTCTTACATGTAAAAGCAACATTCAGAAGATTGTGTGGAGTCCAGCATTCTACCTGTACTATAGGAAGAAAAGCATGTGTGCTTGTGTGTATGCATGTGGTTTGTATGTGTGACTGTAAATGCATAGAACATAGACAATTTCTGGAAAGATACTTAAGGAACTAGAAACAGAATGGTAGACTTGGGATGGGGCATTTGCTTTCACTATCTAAACTTTTTCACATTTTTTTTACTATGTTCCTATTTATACCTACTCAAATCATAGAAATAGCATTTAGACAAAATGAAACACAAAAGTGAGCTCTCCTAACATAAAGTTGCCAATAACAAGTTGTAACACTATAGTATCATACTATTATCTTAACCTTGATGATTTAGGTCTTAGATTAAATTTTACTCAGAAATAGGATACAAGAATAAAGGAAAGAATTAGAAATCAAAGCAGTAATGACTAAGACCCAATATCAGTTCTCCAAGAGCAGATCATACTTGACCAACCAATTTTCATTTTTGATTATGTTACTTCGTTGATAAACATTGATCTAAGCAAGGCCTCTGGCCATATCACACAGAATATTCTTCCAGACAACATACCAAAATGCAGATAGGGTGATTGTACAATTAATGGGGGATTTACTGCTGCTTTCAACCCACAATACTCATATTCAACCTAGAAGTCTCTAGAGATAGGCCATAGGTTCTTACCTTTACTGCCATTGTGTTCAATAGTCTGTCTTCGGTGATTCAGATAAAGACATAGCAGGAGTAATAAGCAAATTTATGGAGGACAAAAGTAGGGAAGGAATCATGGGTATGTTTGATGACAGAAGAAGGATTCAGATTGTATTGACAGGCCAGGTTAGTAGGTCAAAACCAACCATACACAAATCAAGTGTAACAGAATCTGGATTTAACACCACAAAAAGTCAGCTATGCAAGTACCGGGTCAGGGAGCTGGATTGGCAGCAATTGAGTCAGAAAAAGATGGGAGGGTTTTAATTAACCCAAGGCTCACAATGACCCGACAATGGAGCTGCCCCTTCTTTTTAACTTACAGAAATTTTAAGCCGCAGTCATAAAGTATTCTTTTCAGTTGAAGGGCTGTAATGATCCTCATAGATTCTGTGAGGGGCATATTACCTCAGGAGCATTGTGTGCTCCATTCTGGGTGAAAGAGTAAGCAATTATACACAGGAGGGGTTCAGAATGTGTGTCACATGAGGAATGGTTATCAGCACCGGGGATAAATGAGAACAAAATGATACTATTTGGGGAAATAATAGTGACCGCCATCTATTTGCAGAGCATGCAGGTGTAAGAGGGGATACACCTTTTCTTTGTGGCTCTACCCTTTAGTCGGTCAGTGCCACCTTAACGCTGTGTTGGCTTACAACCACCTCTGTTTACCTCCTCCGTATCCGCAGGTGAAATGGAGTTGGTCTGAGCTGCTGTCGGCTTGGCTGGGCTTGGCTCCAGGTCTCAGTTGGGGCGCAGTTTTGTTCCATATGTTTCTTTTTCCTTCGGGAATCAGTAGGTGCTCCGGGGACTATGTTTTTCATGGTGATAGAAGAAGCAAAAAAGGGCGTTCCAAGGGGGTCTGTTGGCCTTGCAGCCACCAATACCCCAACTGCCCAAATCAAGCCATCCTGAAATGAAGGGTCAGGGAAGGATACTCACACGTCATCTGGATGCATCTGTACTGTAGAGTATAGAACTACCAACTGATCCCACCCAGACTACTAGGTCAAAGCTAGAGCCAATGGGCTACAGTTATAAGAACATTGATTCAAGTATAATAAACACTTTTTTAAAAACTGATCATTGAAACTGTCCAATGATAAACTAGAGAATTTCTGGCCCCAGAAGAGGTTAGACAGAGTCCAGCGGCTCAGTTTTCAAGAACATCATAAATGGAATTTCAGTATCACTGACTGAGCCAATTGGTATCTTTTTACCTCTAAAATCGTACAGTTCCATGCTACTGTCCTACCCCACACCCGTCTCTCAGGACTCTGGCATCTTAAGGTTATAACTCCCTGTGCTAGCCCCTGAGAAGTTCATTATAGATGGCTTCCCTGTATCCCTGAGAGTTTCACATCTGTCTTCCCTGTCTTCCCAATTGCTTTAGAGAGAGTTCAGTGGTAAGGGCTGGATCTTTTTTTTTTTTTGACAGAAAGAGAGAGAGATACAGAGACAGAGAGAGAATTGAGCTGGGGGCACTCCCCAGTTCAGCATATGGGTCCACACGGGCCGGGGCCAGGATTTGATCCTCAGTCCCCGGGGCTGCAAAGTGAGCGCTTAACCCACTGAGCCATCCCGGCTTCCCCAAGGGCTGGATCTTAACTTTCTCCTTCATCATCTATAGCCACTAGCTCAGTGTCACACACCAAGTTGTTAGCATAGCATTAAAACATCACCCAACACCCAAGTCCAGCCCCAAACCATCTCCCTAGCCTTATCTCCTACTTTTCACACCCTGTGCTCCAGCCAAATAGAGCTACTTGCCCTTCCCCACATACAGCCTCTGCTCCTGAGGGCTTTGCTCATTCAAACACCATTCTCTCTTATCCTCACAGGCCCACCCCACCCAAGGAAAAGCAAATGTTACCTTCTCCTGATGTCTTCACTGACACATCACCCAGGAAGTAGTCTCTTCTTCTTCTGGATTGCCCTAACACTTCTAATGATGCTTACGATTTTTATGGGATAGAAAAGTGGTTCTCAACCCTAACCCCATTAGTGTGACTCGAGAAAGACTTAAAGAATACACACCCAGTCCCCACCTCAAGATAGTCTCATATGAATAATCTGGTAACAGAACCCAAGGAACAGTGGCATAAGCAATGAAAACATTTAGTTACCTGACATAGCAAGGTATATGGAAATAAGTGGTTCCAGGATTTGTACAGCAGTTTCATGATGTCACCAAAATCTTAGGCTCTTTCTACCTCCCTGAGCTGCCATTCTTAATGTATCAACAATGTCTCCCCTCATGGTTGCACGACAGCTACCATAGCTCCAAGCATCACATCCTCATGCCAGCATACAAAGCAGGATCAAACCAAACATGGGAGAAATATTCTTCTCACATGTGTCTCTTGCCAGAGAAAGAGAGCCCAGAAGTTTCCTGCAGATATTTCCATACATCTCACTGGCAAGAACTGAGTCACATACCCACCCTTGACCTATCACTGGCAAAGAAAACTGGGTTGTCCAGAATACTTTAGGCCAAGCATGATCCATTGTTGGGGCCAGACTGCCTTGAACAAAATCCAAACTCTGAATTCTAAGCAAGAAATAGGGGGAAATGGTGACTGAGAAGAGTAGCTTGTATACTTAGATACCTCTGTGGGACCGTAAGCTTGCTAAAGGCAGGACCATGTCCCACAGAAGCTGTGTGAATCTTCAGAGATGCTCCATGGTCATTTGCTAAGTAACGGAACACTCTCTCCCAGCCATTGTCCTCAATGCTATTTTTAGCCGATGCAATGTGCATAGTCCCCACGTCCCACTTATTTTGACTTCTAAGCATATTCAGTTCTCCTAGGATCTCCAGATATAAGTCAGGTTTCCACTGAGGCCTGAGGAGCCCTCCTAAGTGGAGAAATCCTATAAATATGTGCTAATTATTTAGGTTCCTAGAAAAATGTGTATTTATGAAGGAAGCATGGATTAAGCTTAGCCAGTATATAAGATTGTGTCTTTCCTTTTATCACCTGCCATGAGGCAGGATAGGAAGTGAATGTGTCCAACAAGCCAGGGGTCAAATACAAGCTCCTTCATTTACTTCCCATTTGACCTTGGGCAAAGTATTGAACATCTCTGAGCCTTGGTTTCCTCACATGTAAAACATGAACCACCTCCAAGGAATGCTATGTGGACCAACACTGATAATAACAGCAATGATAATAACTACTACTCTGTGGGTGCCCACTGCACAGCTAGCCCTATTCTAGGTATTTAATACATAGTATTATTTTTAATCATCACAAAAGTGCAATGAGATAGGAGCCTGTATTGCTCCTGAGGCTCAGAGAAGTTAAGGGACTTGCCCAAACTCACACAGCTAATGGGTGAGGGTTGAACCCAAGTGTTTGACTTCAAAGCCAATTCTGGAGCACATTGATTGCTTGATATGTCTTGGTTTCCTTTCTCCTTTTCTCCAACGACTTGAAGCTGTTCCCAAAGCATCAGAATGGTTGCTGCAGGCACTCCTTGCCTTAGTTCTGTCCTGCATCATTCTCTGTTTCCTTTTTTCTCGCTTGGTTCCCAGGTAAATGTTTAGTACATTTTAAATGCCCTTGTTGGGGATGTCTGGGTGCCTCAGTGGGTTGAGCACTCATCTTGCAACCCCAGGCTTTAAGAATTGAATCCCATCCCTGGCCCGTGGGGACCCATATGCTGAGCTGGGGTGTCCCCCCGGTTCAGTTCTTGCTGGGGCATGCCTCTCATGCAGGAGGTCCCCTGGCCCAGTTCTGCCCTGTGCAGCCCTGCGCCCACCTGTGGAGTAAAACTATCAAAAAATTAATGTACAACTATGGAGACTGCTCTGAGGCCTCCTCCTTCTCTCTGTCTTTCTCTGTCTTTCTCTCTCTCTCTGTGGAAAACAATTTAAAAAATGTAATGAAATGAAATGAAATAAATGCCCTTGTTCACACACTGCCTTTTTTGGGTTAGGGGACGGTGGAAGAGGGGCCAGTAGAAAGACTGACCAATTCCAACAGACTCTAGCTGTGAGGCTCTGTACCTACTTCGGAATGCTGTCACCCTGTGAGTCCCCTCTTTTCCAGGGGAACCCCAGCCTGGTTTCAATATCCTTCTCACATAGCCACAGATCTCTGGGCCCCCGATCCCTTCGGCTGCAGCGCATGGGGCCTCACGTTTAACAGCACAATATCCTTTTCACAAAAAGTATCCAAAATGGCACAGTGGACTTTTGTGCCCGGCCAGAATCGCTGCATTCCTTGCAGACAGCTCGCTCCGTTCCGTCGGATGCCCTCCTGTTCTCTGTTCAGGAAGGCCTGGTGTCAGCTTTCATGCCGCCTCAGTCGAACCGGGAGCTTATTTTCTCTGTCTTGTGGCTGCTGTTGCCCAGCTTCTGCCAGTTTGCATTTCTATGATGACACCCGGTGACCAGGGTGTCGCTGCCCAGAACTGGGACTTGGGTTCATCGATAGTTGACATTCTCCCCTACAGTCCATCCTGCGTGTGTTTCTAAAATCCTGTTGGTGTCTTATCTGCCTTTTTGCCTCCCTGAGTAGAGTCCTGTGCGCTCATCACTGCCTTCAGAGCTCCTATACCCAGCCCTGCTCATCATAAAGGAGCCATTCTTACTGCTGAGGCCGATAGACTCACATTACAGGCGATTGAGCCTGGATGTGCAGTGGCCACAGCGCATACTCTAGAAATTGAAGGGGAAGAATAGAAGAACAACCCCAACGTGACCTTTTTTTTTTTTTGAAATATGAGCATAGCAAAGAAATTGGAGAGGAGAGAGCCTGAAAATAGGTTAATTGTAGTTTAATTGTACATAATAAGAGCTATCATTGATTGAGCCTAAAATCCTGCCAGGCACTCCCCTAAACACCTTCTATACATTATATTATTTAATTTATGTAACAGGCCTCAGAGGAATATATTATTATCACCCCAGATTTACAGAGAAACATGAGACTAAAAACACTCCGGTCCTTTGCCTAATGATAACGTGCAGCTAGTAGGCACCTAAGAAGGGGCTCGAACCCGGCCTTTGGCTGACTTCCAAGCCCGTGAGCTCAGCTACTGTGCTGGGGCCCACTTGCTTTGTGCTCCTCTCAGGCTCTCCGACGTGCTGTTTGCCTTCTGGTTAATGTTTACCGCCTCCTCCCTGGTACACCGTGTCAAGGGTGTGGCGTGGGCTTTCTGCTTCCTGGATGTTCATTACTCGGTTTAAACCAGTGTTACCCCATCTCAAAGGGACATGAGAGGTGACAGCCCTCAGCTGGACCCTCAGCCGAGAGCTGACTGCATGAGGGACCAACTGCTATGTAGGACAACGTCTTTCTCTTTATATCGTTGAAGCGTCTGTGATGGCAAAATGGCCCAAACATTAGCTCACCTTCAGATGTTCCCAGAGAGCCTATAGGAAGGCCCCAAACACCCTGAAGGGGTCGCTGGGGACAAAGGGACTAAGAAAAGGTCCTGACTCACGGCATTATCAGTGGACGGTGCAGGGTGGAGCCTTAGGAACGATCTTGTGGTTGCAGAATCGTCTGGTGGAGGGAACGTGGCTTTGGAGTGAGACCCAGGCTCGTGGGGTGACCATGGACTGTGGGGTGACCATGGACCACGTTCTAGGCTTTGGGAGCTTGAGTCAGCTTTCTTGGTGGCAAAGTGGAGGTGAGTTTTGTACATTTGTGAGATTTTGTATATAAAGGGTCCAGCAGATACCTGGCCCATTGTAGATGTTCCTGAAACAGAAGCCTCAGCTCTTCTCACAGACTTAGCTTCGTTTACACTGGCACTTCAGATGATCTGGGGTTCACCCCAAGCCATGTTTCTAAGCCCCTGAGTGAGGGAAGACTTGTGGGTTCCACTGCCGCCTCAGTATCCTACCTGGGGAAGGAGAACTCGTCATCTCACTCTGCCTTGTGAGAGTGTTCAGACGGGTAACTGAGAAGTCCATGTAGCATTTTGAAAATCTAAAATACTGTTAGAGAATTCCTTATTTTCATAGCAAAAAAATTAATAATAATAAGGGGAAGGGAGGAAATAGAAAAGAAGTAAGGACTGATGTTTCCCAATTTGCAAAGTAAGAAAGATTGGTACTCTTTTTTTTTTTTTAATTCCTTTTTTTTTTTTTTTTAAGATTTATTTCATTGTTGGAGAGAGACAGAGAGAAAGGAGGGAAGGCCCAGAGCAGTCTCCATAGTTGTACATCATTAGTTTTGACACAGTTTCATTCCACACAGGTGGATGTGGGGCCACATGGGACAGGAACCAAACTGGGGGCCTTTCATATGAGAGGTGTACCTCAGTTAAGTATATGGGTTTGCATGAGCCGGGGCTGGGATTCGATCCCTGGTCCTCATGGTTGCAAGGCAAGCGCTCAACCTATTGAGCCATCCCGGCACCCCAAAACTGGTACTCTTTGATCTCTCCTTTTTATGCCCCTTTTTTCTCCCTTAAAAAGGGAGGAGGGAGTGTATTAGACTGTCCCTGATGGGGTGGGGGAAGGAGAGAGAGAGAGAGAGAGTGAGAGAGAGAGAGAGAGAACACTCCTTCCATTATCCCTCAAATGATGCCATAGAGGAAATGGTTTCTGCTTTTATGACAATTGATCTCACTATTGCAGTTTCCTCATCTGTTGAAACATGTTTTGTAACAACGGCCCTGCACACCTGCCACATTGTTAGAGCCAAATAGCCGAGGCGATGAGGAAACATAAGGCTGTGTCCAAATTGAGGTGGAGAGACTGCCTCGAGGGGAAGGCGCTCCGGACCAGGAGTGAGCAGACCAGGGTTGGAATCCGGGGCTGACAATCAGCAGCTTCCTGACTTTGGGCCAGTCATTCCTCCCTGAGCCTCCGGTTCTTCATCTTGCAATGAGCTAAGCAGCCTCTGGCTCCCTGGGGTGGGGGATCCATGACTTCCCAAGTGTGGAGGCACCTTGAAAATTGTATGGCAGGACGCATCCTTTCTGCCGTTGTCTAAGGTCAGTCCAGGTTGTTGCTGCTCGTTGTGTTGTGTTGTTTTCAGCCTAACTCACACAGTAAAAGCACAGACATAAATCCTTCCCCACATGGATTTTCAGGAGCATCTGAGGTCGCTCTAGGGTTAGATCTTCCCCCAGCCTCTCACAAACCCAGAACACAGTGACTATAAGACAAAGGGAGTGTGCGCTCTGGAAGGGCCAGCGGAACTCAGCCCCGACAGACAGCTGACGTGGGGAGTGCAGGTCCAGTGTGGCCAGCCCTGATCTTTCACGGAATGCCAATGATCCTGATCGAAACCTACCAGGCAGGCTCTTGCCCCGGGGCTGGAAACCATACCTGGGCGGCTTCCCCGGGCTGCAGATGGCGGGCTGATGCGCGGAGAGCGTGCCTGAGCGGAACGCAGCCGCCAGCACCAGTCTGGGAACTACAAGCAGGTCTCCTGATTTCCGAGGCTTCCTTTTCTAGAAAGGAAATGGGAGAAGCAACAGACACAAGAGGGAGCAAAGGGGAGAAGGAGCGAGTGACAGAAAGAGGAGACAGAGGACTAGCCCCAACTAGCAGCACCCACCGAGAGCCCAGCATGCCTTCTGGAGGGGACACAGGCACCCCCACAACCACCCTGCACCCTGGGCATGCTTTGGCTGCTGCCCTCGTGCCTGGAACAGAGTGCACGCAACCCCCAAAGTCAACTGCGGGACACGGTGGTGCTGCGTCGTTGGTGTCCGGTACTGATGGGGGTGTTTCCAAGAAGAGTGCGGGAGTGGCTGCCGAGTGCCCGGCAGGAGCCACTGCGCCCGGTGAATGGGGAAGTAGATTGTAAAACACTTTGGATCTTATCAAAGGTTATTAAAAACCAGCAACCACGGCACCTGCCCGGGCCACGCTCCCAGCAGGAAGCGGGTGGGGGAGGGCAGCCCCATCCCCGGTGTCCTCAGCGACCTCACTTCTTGCCTGACCCTCCACGGGCTGTTTTCTCTGGGCCACCTCAGGGGATGCAGCTTCCTTCCCTGGTTCCCCTCCCCGCGTGCCCCTGTGGAGAACCGGGGAGACAACAGCACCTCGAAGTCATGGCTTTGGTGTGTGGGGCGCAGGTACCTCTGCTGAACCCTGACTCCCCCACTCACCAGCTGTGTGACTTGACCTCTGTCCCCGTCACTGTCCTCCGCTCTAAGAGGGGGACAACAGTGCACACCACACGGCCTCAGCGGGTACACGGAAACAAGATCACGAATGTAAAGCACTCACCTAGGACTAGGCACCTGAGAACTTGTCACCAAGTGGCAGCTAAGGCTAAGGACACAGTGGCCTCTAGAGCTTCCCGACTCAGAGTCCAACCAGGAAGCAGTGAGAGGCGTCCCGCACGATACCCCAAAGGGCAGTGCCAGGCTGCCTGCCACTTCCACTAGCTACTGGCTTGCACCTCCTCCCCTGGGATGTGCAGGTCACCACCCGTGTCCCCCTCCTGGGGCTGTTGTGAAGACTGGTGGAGCCGGCCCTGTCATCAGCTAGGCGCCCGCGGAGGACCAGGGATGGGCACAGGAGCCCAGCCCTCTCATTAGGGAGCGGACAATTAGGAAGGAACGGAGTAGACGGAAGTGGGAGATTTTTCACAGAGAAGCTACAGCAGATGTGCTGATGCTCACCTGTCCCCTCTCAGGCCTTCGCCTTGTGGCTCCTGTAGTGGCCGACCTCCCAACAGCCAGCCCCAGAATCTCCCCTAAGAACCTTCCAGTGATTGACAGGGGTGGCTGGAGGAGTGCCCCTGCCCCCTTCTGCCTGGGGGGCTCACCCTGAGGGGTGCGTCTTCCATGGGCTCCCAGGGTTTCCGGACAGGATTGAGTGCCTGTTGGCCACTGGCTTGGTGACTGCTTTTCGGTCTTGTCCCGATCTCTTCTCCTCCTCCTAGTATTGCCTGGGATCGTCTCCAAATAAGCGATGTGCACTTGACTCTTAGAAACCAGTTTATGACCGACACAGAGGCGCCAAGCAGCGGATCCCAACGCGCGATGATGTCTGTAAGGACGGCAGCTGCCAGGCTCCACGGTGGGCACCTAAGAGGCCCCTTGTCATGGTTTCCTTCCGTGGGAAACCGCTGTGGGCACGGATACCTGCTGGTGGTGATCCACCAATGCCCCCTCCATTCCTATTTGGGGACCGGCTTCCTGAGCTATGTCCTTGGAGGCAGGGAGCCGTGGGCTGATGCAAGAAGCTGGGACTGTGCCCTTAGGCTGAGGTGACATCCATCCTAGCTCCAGGCTTCTCAGCTTAAACACGGCATCTGGGGACGCCGGGATGGCTCAGTGGGTTAAGTGCTCACCTTGCAGCGCCAGGGACTGAGGATTGAATCCTGGCCCCGGCCCATGTGGACCCATATGATGAACTGGGGAGTGACCCCAGTTCAGTTCTTTCTCTCTCTCTCTCTCTCTCTCTCTCTCTCTCTCTCTCTCTCTCTCTCTCTCTGTCAAAAACAATAATAAAATAAATAAATAAATAAAATAAAAAATTAAACACAGCATCTGTGAATAAGAGGAAGCGTAGTCCATCCGGCAAACTAGAGGTTTGTCTTCTTTTTCATTTCTTTTCTTTTTTTTTTTCTTAATGAGGGTAAAATGTAAAAATACTTAAGTCTCAGGCCCTTTTTCTGCAAAAATAAGTAGAACTAATCATTTGAACAGTATAAACCCAGCCGAGAGATGTCCACGTCATGACAGTGACACCAAAGGATATGCTCCCCAAACGAATAAGGAGACAGTGAGGTGAGAATCTAGACTGGAGGCTTCCAAACTGGGTACTTGCTGTTGGAATGAGTCAAGTTCTAGTTTCATTTTCTAGGAAAAGTGAAAATGTAGAAAGAGAAGAGAAAACACAAAAAAATAACAAGACACACAGAGAGCGCTGACACACCAGTGTCCACAGGAGAAAATTAATACCTTAATTTATAAAAAAAGTTAATACAGAGACAAACCTGCCGTCTCCAGAAAGCTGCTGGCTCCACAGAAACACGCTCTGGGCTGCAGCAATTTCCCTGCACACCGATCGTTTGAAAGCCCAACTGGAGACTAGAGGGTGGGCGCTCAGGCATTAGAAAGAGCAAAGAGATTCAAACGCAGGCTTTTCTCCAAAGAAATTAGACATTTCCAACCAATTCGGGACCTGGACGGCTCAGAGACTGAAGCACACGCAGACCCAGCTCCTCTGGCCCTCCCAAAACAAATACCGGCATTTCCTACCACTCACGGGGGATTTTCCTCCCCAAACAAACACAGACACAAATATTTACCGAGTTATAGCAAATCAACAGAAGTCACCTGGGGCACAAGGTTTCCCCACCTGTGCCCAAGATCTCCGGCTTGGGATTCTTAAATAGGACGTCACATCTCACGTCCATTGTGGGACAGGAAACCCCTGGGCCACAGAAAATTAGTCCCAGAATGTATTCATCAGGACACAAGCCACAATCCAAGAAAGTATCTGCTGCTCAAGTGAAGAATAGAATTTAGACACAGGACATGCCACTGTTTTGTTTTTCCTCATCTGCCCACATTTGCAGAAATGCCCCAAAGAGCTCACGGCTGCCCTGTGCCTCAATCCACTACGTTCATCGACAGCATAAAGTGAGGTGCCGGCTGTCACGCTGACCCCCTTGAATGAGTTCTCATTTGCATGTTTGCGGGAAAGGCCCTGTATGCATTACTCCCGAATGTCCCAGACATGAACAGCTCTCAAAATGAGGAAACGAAGCTGGCGAGGGGTGGCTGTCCATGCCCCTTCTGTCATCCTTCTGAATTCCCATAGGGATCTAGAGAACCAAGCAAGGAACGAAAGCGAAGGTGGTTACACAAGGAGGGAAGAAAAGAAAGGAGGAGAGAAGGAAGGGAAAGAAGATGGAAAAGAAAGGGAGGGAGGGAAGAATGGAAGAAGGGAGGAAGGAAAGAGGAAAAAGGAAACAAAGGAGGAGGGAAAAGAGACAGAGAGAAATAGAAGGGGACAGAGGGAGATCAGCTGCCATCAGACCCTCCCTGCTTTACACGGAGGAGCTGGATAGCCTCTCAGTGAAAAGCTGAGATGAAGCTCACAACATAATTTCCATTATGTTAATGTTGCTTTAAAATATATCACACAGAGGGCTGCAACAATCAAAGTATCAATTATAATGTCTACTCAGAGTAGAAAAGTGTTGCAAACAGAGGGCTGATTACTGCTTCAGCACATCCAATCTGCATGCTCATTGTTCAGTACAGGGAAAACAAATTATCCTGTGTTGGCCCCAGTTCAAATTTAATTAAATGAGTGCAAAGCAATTATAATAAAGTACAATAGTGTAGTAATGAAAGGAAAAGAACTCATTAACCTATTAATCTTTATTTATGTTCCTCTCAAATAACTATGTAATTTCTTTATCACCGCATCCCATAAGAAAAAGGAGGGTCTCTCTGTTTAGTGGCCTGGTTTAACAGGTTCTATTTGGTTAAGATGTAACCATCTATAACCAACTCTTCTTAGTTTGGGGGTCACTCCCAAACCTCCCATCCGAGTCCCTGCCCACACATACACCTACATCAGCAGTGTCCAGCCTTTTGGCTTCTCTGGGCCACAGTGGAAGAAGAATTGTCTTGAGCCACACACAAAATACATTAACACTAACGATAGCTGATGAGCTGAAAAAAAAAAATAAAAGGTTGCAAAAAAACAAACAAAAACAACCTCATGTTTGAAGAATTTGTGTTGGGCCCTATTCAAAGCTGTCCCAGGCTGCAGGTCAGACACGCCTGGTCTACATGGTCTACATGGTGCTCCTCCCCCACATTTTCCTGCCACTTGTCAGTACACAGGACAAATGTGTCTGGAAGCCGAGATGTGCTGACCACAGCCTACAGGACAGGCATGCTGCCATGTCTACCACCTGCGGCAGAGAGAGCGCCCAGTGCCTGAAGCGTGAAGAGATACTAATAGCTCACGCTTCCCAGCGCTTCCCAGTTGACATATGTACGATCTCATTTAAACCTCACAACAACATTGTGAGGTGTTACGATTACTGCTGCCTGCTTTACAGATGAGGAAATGGAGTTTGGGATTAGATAGGTGTTTTGCCCCAGCCTTGAAGATCACCAGTAGGATTCTCACTTAGGTCCACAGCCCCTAAATCTTCCTTTCTACTCAAAGCATGGTCCAAGGACCAGCAGCTTTGGAATCATCTAGAAGCCCATCAGAAGTCTAGAAGTCCCTGATGACTCCGATGCACATGGAGGCTTGAGGCGTGCTGGTGCTGCTCGCTCTGAAGAAAACAGCGACCCAGACAAGTGTCCCAGGACAATGATTTTCTGGAGCTCTCAGAGCTACGAATTGGCTAAGTGTTTCCTGGTAACTCCCAACACCTTGAAGTCACCTTGAGATGACCTCGGGTGATCAGAGTTGTCTCTGGCTTCCACTGGCATGTCGTCTGAAGACATGGCTGGAGGTAGACAATGTAGCAAAAGCAGAAAAGGGTTCTCTTTACGGCCCCACTCCTGCCCCCCCAAACCCTCACTCCTTCCATCAAGAAGAATTTTTTTAAATGGAGAAACAGAAACTGATGAATTGAGGAAGGAAACAGACATTCATTAAGTTTCTACGTTGTCCATGTGTTATTTCATTGAATCCTCACAAGCGAACACCTTTTTAGATAAGGGGACTGAGAAGAGGATTTAGTGGTGTGCCCAGAGTCGCCTACACAGCTGGTAAAGAACGGAGATGAGATTTTGTTTGGCTTCAAACATTATATTTTCACTGTAATACATTTTCTCTAAAACCAAAAAAGTGGAAGGAAGGAAGAAAGGAAGGAGGGAGGGGGGAGGGAAGGAAGGAAGGAAGGAAGGAAGGAAGGAAGGAAGGAAGGAAGGAAGGGAGGGAGGGAGGGAGGGAGAAAGGAAGGAAGGAAGGGGAGGGAAATATTTAAAACTGGTATACTGCATTTTTTTTTTTCACTTGAGAGTCATAAATTTCTGTGAAATAGGTAGGGCATTGATGTAACTTATTACATCGTTATTAGTTATCATTTACTTTACAGATAATTTAATCAAGACATAGAAGTTTAAACACCCTGCCTGAGGTCACCAAGGTTGTAAGTGGCAGGGGTAGCTTTGGAACACATGTCACCTAATGACTAACCTTTCCCCCAACACAGACTATTTCTTCCAAGAAAGGCCTGGACCCCCGTTTCCTGCCGCAGAGTCCAACTCAAGTCCCAGACTGCCGCACGCAGCTCTGTACTGGGCTCCCTTTCCCTCATCACTCAGGGGGGAATCCAAGTAATTGGGCACAAATCGGACCAAAGTGGGTGCCTGTCGTGGCCAGCAGGTGACAGCCTGCAGTCTGTGCTGGGGACAGAGACCTCCAGATCAAGCCCAGAATGATAACCCTTGTGAGCATCAACCGCGGGCAGCTCCTCTGTCCTGTGTGTCTTTCTCAGGATGGTTTTGAGTTGTCTGCAGGATAGGCGGGCAAATGTCTGTGGGGAAGGGAGTGTCCTCTACAGTATGAGCTCCAAGATAGTGAGCGCTGGTTTACATGCAGTAGAACCTCTCTTAAATAAAGTCCATTTCATCATTTCACCAAATGAACCGAAACTCTCCCTGCTGCCTGTAAAACACACTTCTCGTGCTCCCAGCAGGCCGGAGACTCCAGCAAGAAGGCTCCTTTTCAGCACATTCCCTGGTCCTGCTCTGGCATGAGCTGAGTGCCATGTTTCCTAGGAGCCCTTTCCATCCATCCTCGAACCTGCTTATTTCAGTCGTATTTATTCTTGTGATGGGGAAGCCGGGATGGCTCAGTGGGTTGAGCGCTCACTTTGCAGCGCCGGGGACCGAGGATAGAGTCCTGGCCCCGGCCCGTGCGGACCCATATGCTGAACTGGGAGATCCCCCGGTTCAGTTCCCTCTCTATCTCTGTCTCTGTATCTCTCTCTCTCTCTCTCTCTCTCTCTCTCTCTCTCTCTCTCTGTCAAAAATAAATAAATAAATAAAAATATATTATTGTGATTGTGTGCATGAGGCTATGTGAGCAACCAAGGGAACACGTGTTTCTGTGAGAACTAGATTGAGTGCTTTGAAAATATTTGATAAAGGAAATCACTAAAAAAAAAGTATTGGCAACACCTGTAAAAGATTGAGGGAAATTGTGAGGATCGTATGGAAACAGTCCTAGAATCTCCTGTTAGTCTCTTCATGGTTCACATTCCATTTTAAAGAAAATGAAACTGAACAGTACATTTGTAAATGTGCTTTATGTCAGGAAGATAATCCAAGTCTCAGCAATGTGATGTGATCATATTTCTTTTTAAATAAAAGCCCAAGTCCTGCATGAAATGCCTGATAAAATTATATATATATATATATATAATTAATTATATATATATAAAATGTGTATGTGTGTATATATGTTTTGAATGAAGATAAAAGTAAATGTTTAAGGTATGTGCCCTTTAAAACCATTCCTAATTTCACCTTTGCCTTCACCTAGCAGACTACTTACCTTGTCTATCATTTGCCCAATTAGCCCTCCAGCCCATTGATATACTGTGCTATTTTTAAGTTCACAGTCTTTTACATATTCTTTATTCAATCCACTTACCTGATACACACTTATCGAACAACTGTTATGTGCCAGGCACTGGACTGGGTGTCAGAATAGATCAGTGAACCCTAGAGCCTACCTTGGGAAAGACACTTTCTATAAACACCACAGCATCACCATTTAATAATAACTGTAACGTGTGGATGGAGAAGGAAGGGGAGACCCTGTTTTTTTATAACTCAGACTTGGGATGGGTCTCCCACTTTCGGAGGGTAAAATTAGTGTGGTTTGAATGAATGTGCAGGCAACCGACCTCCCTTGAATCCAATCTACAATGCAGTTTCTTTCTTTTTTCTTTTTCCCCTGCTTTACAGAAGAATAATTTATTAATACATTTATGTATATTTCAGGTACACAACTTGATATCTTGATAATGCAGTTTCTTGGGGCTGAATGATCGCACGTCATCCCCACCTGAGCCCAATTGTGATGATGTAGTGGCTGGAGGCTCTTAGAATTTGAAGCAAATGCCCATTCACCTCTTTTCTTCCCTGTCCTCCAGTTCGTCCTCACAATCTTCTCTCCACCCTCCTTGCCTTACTCTGTCCCCCAGGAGGCTGGTCTTAATGGACTCTATCAGCCCCGCCTAGCCCTGGGCCTTCCACATGAGGGAGGCCATATGAGGGCTTGGGAGGTTGGAGAAAATGAAGGTCGTGAGTCTTGTTCCACATCTCCAGACCTGGATCCAGGATCAGCAAACAGGCTGAGACTAGGGTAAGGCAAGGGAGGTGGCCAGGTGCAAAATTTAAGGAAGTACAATATTGACTTTCATACCCGTGCCTTGTCCCACCTCTGATGAAACCTTTTCTGTAAAAGGTCAGATAATAAATATGTTTAGTGTTGCAGGCTACGCAGTCTCTAATGACTTTGAAAAGCAAAAGTAGTCGCAGACAAGACGCAAACACATGGGCCTAGGTGTGTTTCAATAAAGCTTTATTTTCACCAATAGGTAGTGGGTGAGATTTGGCCCGTGGACCACAGTTTGCCACCTTGTGCTCTAAGTGAGACAGCACCCCGTGGTTGCAACCTCTGGGGTACAGCACAGTCCCATGTAGTTTCCTTTAACCCTGTTCGTGTCTTTGCAAGCAACCTCTTTACTAAGTTCCCCTCGAATTATCCACATTGAGTGTGCCATCTGTTTCCTGCTAGGACCCTAATTGATGCACTTGGCTCTGCATTTCTCCAACACAGGCTTTAATTGCAAAGTAACAACAACAACCAAAATGGAGACCACGACCAATTACTGTGTGGCGGGGACACTGTCAACCATTCACCCACTCCAGAATATGACAGACTGTTCCACAAAGTTGCAATACGCACTTCAAGCTGGCTGGGGCTGAAATAAACAAACCTTTCTTTCTAGGGGCCTAGAGTCTCCATCACCCCGCCCTACTTGTCTCTTCTAATGGAATGGAGGCCTGTTCTAATTAAACAAGAAAACACGTCTTTTCACGAGGAGAGAGCGAAGGGCATTGTACTCTGGGCCTCAAAGAAAGCACGCTTTAATAAGAACCCTTTTATAATCCCTGCTTTTCTTTGTTGCTTCGCAAAGCTTTTGCTGGTCATAAAAGGATTGTAAAGTTGACAAATATAAGCAGGGACAAAGAAGTTTGGGGAGATAATGCCACGGTGCATGGGCAAGTATGTGAAAGTGCGCTGATCCCACAACACACAGATGATGATCGCAAAGCGCCAAAGCTGCATCAGGGTGATGTTTCTATTGCAAAGTAAAAGCCCCCCCCCCGCCTCCCTGCCTTGCCGGGCAGGACTATCTATTCCCCATATTGTGTACAATTATTCTGAGTGTTAAAGATAAAAATAATTGAAGCCAAAATGCAGGATGTGGTATCTGAAGGCCTGGGTTCGAATCCAGATGCATTGCCTTTCACCTAACTCAGGGGTCTCTAAACTATGGCCCACGGGCCAGAGGCCCTCTCATCCGGCCCGTGGAGACCTTTTTATCTGAATAAAATAATATTAAATAAATAATTAAAAATAACATCTATGTTTTGATTCTTTTTTATTTGGACCTTGAGTGTGTAGTTGGCCCCCAAACTGCTGTTTGATAGTTAATGCAGCCTGAAGGCTGAAACTAAGGCTGAAAAGTTTGGAGACCCCTGACCTAACTCATTGAGTTATCCTACAAACCCAGCAGATGTGCTGTGTTTGGTTATGGCCGTGTCATGGATGTCAGCTGTCATCCCTCCCTTATCACTATCACAGCAGAACTCCTTACTCCACCTGACAAGGGCCACAGATTTTCCCCTGAGGTTCCATCACGCCCCTACTCAAAGCCTTAATGCTTCTACTTGGGTTCCATCCCCGGTGCAAGGGTGGAGCTTGCGATCAGGCCTGAGCCAATCCGTGCACTGCATCCCTTGGCCACCGAGACTGGACTGATTTAGTTATAGGAACATGACCCATGAGACTGAGGTACAATAAGTGATCACATGGGCTGTCCTCTCCACTAGACTTGAATGTGGGCGCTGTAGCCATTGTGCCACTACGTAGACTGGCAGAAGTCAACAGAGTATAACGAGGACATTGTTTCTGCACCCAATACAGCCTTGCCCAAAACCAGCCTGAAAGAGATTGTTTGGGGGAAAATATGGACAAGTTATCACACTCCCCTGAATCCACACCCTTTGTAATGTGACTTCATAGGTTCTCTCACTGAGAGCATTAAGAAATGGAAACTACGTCCTACGCCTTGAATAAGGACACTCCTTGTGACTTGCTCTGGCCAATGCCATGCACTGGAAGTGATGGTGTATACTTTCCCGCAGTCTCAGAATCCTACCACCACGCAGCACTGCCTGGGCCAGCCTGCTGGAGGATGAGTGATGTTGTGGAAGAGAATCATGTACCCCAGCCAACGAACATCAACAGGGGTCCCCAGCACCTGCACCACTAAGTGCGGAAGAATGAGAGAGCCCAGTGGAGTGGGGGCCAATGGAACCACCCAACTGAATCCCGCTTAGACTGCTGACCCGCAGATTTTGAGCTAAATAGTTGTTTTAAGATACTATCTGAGGGGGAGTCGGAATGGCTCAGAGGGTTAAGCACTCACTTTGCAGCCCGGGGGACTGAGGATCGAATCCCGGCCCCGGCCCGTGCGGACCCATATGCTGAACTGGGAGCTCCCCCAGTTCAGTTCTCTCTCTGTCTCTGTATCTCTCTCTCTTTCTGTCAAAAATAAAATATTTTTTAAAAAAAGATACTATCTGGGGAAGCCAGGATGGCTCAGTGGGTTGAGTGCTTGGTTTGCAGCCCCAGGGTTTGCAGCCCCAGGGTTCAAGGATCAAATCCCAATCCCGGCCTGTGTGGACCCATATGCTGAACTGGGGGTGTGCTCCCGGTTCAGTTCTTCCCAGGGCAAGCTTTCCAATCCCTCCCATGTGGGACCCAGCCCAGCTCCTGCCTTGCTCAACCCCTGCCCACCTGTGTGGAATGAAACCATGTCGAAAAATGGATGATGTACAACTACGGAGCCTGCTCTGGTCCCTCCCCCTTCTCTGTTTCTCTCTGTCTCTGTCAAAATTAATTAATTAATTAATTGATTTTAAAAAGATACTCTCTGGTGAGGTAATGTACTGTTCGTCAATAACTAGCAGATACACAGCCCCACTTCTGGATTTTCTTACACAAGATTTAAAGGGGCTTCTCCAACCATCGCAATAGGTGAAAACAGGTAAGCTGCAGTATTTAAGGTATTTCTGTGTCTAAGAAACCACACTGAGCCCTCTTCCTCAAAGGAATCCAGAAAAATCCCAGGCTCGGTTCGGCATTCCTTGCTATACAGAATCCTGAAGTTGTCCTCTTTTCTTTCTAAAATAAAAGACATGTACTTTTTCTAGGCAAGAAGCCAAGATTCACCCATCCATCTCCTCCAGGACTCCATCTATTCATTGCTATAACTTGCTGCATTATTTCCATAATTTATCTTCTTTTTCTAAAAAAGAGAGAGAGAGAGAAATTACAGCAGGGACTCTGTAGGAGTCATATTCCACTGCCACAAAATGATTGAATCCACCGGACATACATCAGAGTTGAATCCAGCAACCAACACTCACCGACTGCTGACAAAGTACCGGTATATAACTGTGTGTGTGTGTCTGTGTGTCCCTGTGTGTCTGTGTGTGTGTGTGAGCGAGAGAGAGATATTATTTTTATTCTTTAATCAGAGAATAACCAGATTTTCTCCACCCCAAGTGAGTTTATATTTTAGGTTCTTGCATAGTTGTTTTTTTCTCAATTCTACAGACCAAGGTCAGAAGACTGGAAAGAGAAACAGACTTGATGGACAGAGCTAACTTCTTTCAGTCCTGAGGTCAGACAAGGGACTCAGGGACATTTACCCTCTCCTCTGAACTCTCCCCAACCTCCACAGCTCCGAACCGTTCCTTGCTTCCTTCTCACTCACTCACTCATAGGCTCCTATCTTCCGCTGGGAAGCTTTCACGAAAAGTCCATTCAGGAGACAAGGAAGGTCTGGGTTTGCTGGTGGATCTCCTCTGACCTAGACAAGTGGTATTGTCTCTGATCATTAGCAACGATCAGAATGAGGCCCAGAACCGCCTTCCTTCCTCATTGGCTCACAAGTCTATAAAATGGAGAGGACACCAGACTGGGAAACCGGCTGCCAATGAGAAGACGTGGAGAAGACAAGTAAGTGAGCAGAGCGGTGGTGGGACAGGTAAGCTGTGAGGAGACAGGGAGGCACTGGCATGAGGGAGAACAGTCAGTTAAAGCTAGTAAACATGGGGAAGCCGGGATGGCTCAGTGGGTTAAGCACTCACTCTGCAGCCCTGGGGACCGAGGATCAAATCCCGGCCCCGGCTCGTGTGGACCCATATGCTGAACTGGGGAGTGCCCCCAGTTCAGTTCTCACCGGGGTGAGACCTCAGCCCAGCTCCTGCCCTGTGCAGCCCCGCCCACCTGTGGAATGAAACTATGTGGAAAAACCAGTGATGTGCAACTATGGAGACTGTTCTGGGCCCTCCCCCTTCTCTCTGTATATCTCTCTCTTTCTGTCAAAAACAATCAAAATAAACCCTGGAGAAAAAAATAAGCTAGTAAACGTAGCAGTGACAAAGAAAAAAGAAAGTAACAGAGGGGACTAATGGGGGAGCGTTATGAAGAGCTTCAGTGTAATTCTCATCACTCATCCCCTTGCTTGCGTAAGAAAATGCAAACTCTATAGCAATGGTCTTCTGCTTCTTCATAATGGATTCCCCTCCCCACTCCCCTTATTCCCAGGTTCCCAGGTTTTCTTTCTTTTCCTCCAACATGTCAGACATGTTCCTGCCTTTGATGTTGCCATTTGCTATTTTTTCTGTCATGTCAGGCTTCTTCCCATGCTTCCAGTCTCAGCTCAAATGTCACCTCCTCCGAGAGGTCTTCCTTGATTAGGCTGACCAGGCGTACCATTTTACACATGACAGAAAGCAGTGGCGCTGTCCCATTTCAAGCGACACACATGGTCAACCTTATTCCCACTGGGCTAAGGTCAAGGTGTCAGCAGGCTGACCGCACGTACCATTTGAAACAGGGCAGTTCTGTAGTTTTCTGTCCCATTGAAAACGGGATGTCTGGTCAGCTGATCCTCGGCTGACTTCACTGCAGAACTGCCCCTGCCCATCACTTTCCGCCTCATTACTCTAGAATGTTCCCCTCCATTGCACTTCACACTAGCTAAAATCATCTTGTTTACGTTCCTTCCTTCCTTCCACTAACTTTGGGCTCGGTTTGTTCTTTTTCTAGCTCTTTGAGGCTTGAAGTTAGGTTGTTTATTTTTAGTTCTTCTTTTTTTCATGTAAGCATTTGTTGCTGTTACTAGCTCTTGCTGTATTCCATAACTTTTGGTATGCTGTGTTTTCATTTTTGTTTGTTTCGAGGTATTTTCTAATTTCCTTTCTGATTTCTTTTCTCTTCTTTTGGCTCAGGGGTTATTCAAAAGTGTGCTGTTTAATTTCCACATATTTGTGATTTTTCCAATTTTTCTTCTGCTATTAATTCCTGGTTTCCTTCTACTGTGGTCAGAAAAGATACTTGATATGATCTCAATCTTCTTAACTTTGTTGAGATTTATTTTGTGATATGAAATGTGGTCTATCTAGAGAAAGTTTTGTATATGTGTGAGATGATATATATTCTGCTGCAATTGTATGAAATGTATATGTCTCTATATATCTGGGCATTTGAGTCTACAGTGTAGTTCAAGTTTTCTGTTTTCTTATTAACCTTGAGTTTGGATGTTCTATCCATTATTGATAGTGGGGTATTAAATTCTCCTACTATTATTGCTTTGCTGTCTATTTTTCCCTTGGTTCTATCAATGTTTGCTTTATATTTTTAGGGGCTCTGATGTTGTGTACATATATACTATTTACAATTATTATACCTTCTTGATGAATTGACCCTTTTATCATTATATAATGTCCTTCTTACTATCTTGTGACAGTTTTTCACTTAGAGTCTATTTTATCTGATACAGATATAACCACACCTACTCTCTTTTGCTCACCATCATCATAGAGTGTCTTTTTCTATCCCATCACTTTCAGCCTATTTGGGTCCTTAAATCTAAAGTAAATTGCTTCACCACTCCCACCTCCACTACCACCCTCCCCCATTCTCTGGGTGGTGAGCACACAATGCAACACATAGATGATGTACTATGGAATTGTACACTTGAAACCTGTATAATTTTAATAACCAACATCACCCCAACAAATTTAGTAATAAAATAAAATTTTTAGAAAAGGAAAAAATACCCACCCTGCATGGCCCCCACCCACCTGTGTGGAAGGAAACTATGTCGAAATTTAATGACATACAACTGCTCTGGGCCCTCCCCTTTCTCTCTCTCTCTCTCTGTCTCTGTCAACAAAACAATAAATCTTTACTAAAAGGAATAAATAAAAATAAAATAAAGTTACTTGTAGACGCATATAGTTGGATCTTGTTTTTTCTTTAGCCATTCTGCAACTCTATTAAAATCACTTTGTTTACTCATTTGTTCACTTGCTTACTGTTTGTCTCTGTCCTAGAATGTCAGCTTGGTGTCATTGTCTTGTCTACTGTGTGTTGCCCTCCCATACCCAGCACCTGGCCTGGACACAGCAAACACTCAGCAAATACTTTTCAAATGACAGAAACATAACACAGCCTCAAAAACAGCCATTCAATAATTACTTAATAAAATAAAATACTGTTTTTACAGCAAATGCGTCCTCACAAAGTCTTTGGAGTTTGTGCCTCATATTCTTCACGTCCCGTGGGGCCAGTAATGGGTGAGGCCAGAAGGGCAGTGTGAGAAAAGGGGGCAGGAAACCACAGGGGTTAATTGCCCCAAGGGACCCTGTAGGCGTCAAATGCGCTGTTCAGTGGCACAGCACCGGGGATGGGGACAGTGGTGCAGAACTGCAGGAGAAGGTGATGATACTTGTAGCCAATTGCATCGCTGTGTTTAATTCCCCATAGACCATGCATCCTTCATCGCCTGTCCCCGTGGGCCACTCCCACCTCCACCCCACGACCGCCTTGGCGCATCACTGGTTTTTTCTCTGGGACAGAGCACATTTTCAGGGAGAGCAGGTGTCCCTGAAGTAGCCTGGGGAACAGCTCCAAGACAGCACCCATGTCCTCACAAACACTCACACACGTGAGCATGGTAACTATCGGAATCTCTACTCTGGCTCCTGGGAATCTTGCTTGCAGGCCACGAACGCATCTCGCTAACAGTTCTTTGCTTGCTGAGTCCTTGTCTTCCTGCGTCTGGCAGAAGCCCCTTCGCTCATCCAGCCACCCTCTGGAGGCCAAGAAGAGCTACTTATCCAGGTCCATGAGCCACGCGGCCCGAGGACTCACGGCTTCCCCAAACTCTTCGGGCCACATGGACAAAGATGCAAATGGGGTGCGGTGTGGGCAGGAGCAGGGCGTCTATTCTGGCATTATGAACCTCATGAAAAGACCTAAGCTTTCCTCACCTTCCCCGCTCATCTCTAGGCCAGGCCTTTGCACAGCCAACAATGTACAGCTAACAGGACATGACTAGCCCTGAGCTGAGTGACCTGCCATCTCAGCTTCTTGCCATTGGATACTCGTGCTCCAGCTCTAGTAGCGTCCTCCAGTTACAACAAGGACGCAGTCTTTGTGCTCCCACCCCCTTGACCCCTCTTCCTCTTTTATCCCACTTAGCAATTTTGTATTATTACTTTTCCCTTAGTTCAAAAATATCTCTTTGTGCACCCCAAACATCACCCAGACACCAGTATGTTACTTTTGTGCGTCCACATTAAGAGATGCTGGTACCCAGCTTTCTAAGGGTGGCAAATAGGTTTGTCACCGATGCCAATATCGGGTGTTTCATAGGGGCTACCTGCCTACAGCACTGTGCTGAGATAGATTCTGAGGTTGCATCTGGGTCCAGTGGCAAAGAGTGCTACAATCGATTAGTAATGTCTGTCACAGGCTTAGCATAGAAGGGGGGCAGCCTTTATGCCACGTACTGGTCACCTTTGTGGTAAACCCTAGCCCCTAATGAATTTAAAATGCTTGGGTTCAGTTACTGCAGAGGAGTCCCAAATGATCCCAAACATGTAGGAACCAATATTCATGTGTGTGTGGTTGGGATTGAAATCCTCCATACTTGGTATCAGGAAGCAAGCCACTGTCCTGGGGAGCTTGGTGGCATTTCCTGGGGCGTACACTGCAAAAGTACTTTGTGGCTTCCACCCCTCTTCACAGGAACAATGCTTTTGAAGAAGTTGAAACTTTGATGTTGTTGTGAAAAAAATAACATAAGCCCCATGAAGGGAGAAACCTCGACTGCTGCTATTATATATCTGGTAACAGGTCGGTGCACTGAAAATGTTTATGAAATGACAGAAAGGTGGGGGGAGAGGGGAGGGGTGGAGAGGTGGAGCCCCAAGGTCTGGGAAGGAAGGGAGGGGATCGGGAGAAAGGGAAAACATTAAGCTGGTCCAGAAAGCTCAAGTCTGGGATAAACCAAAGAGTGAAATGACCCATACCGTAGAATCAGTAGGGGTGTGAGAGGTTTTCCCCTTCTCTGCTGTGAAGGGGAAATGATCACTCAAGTGACATGTGGGACGAAACCTCTGTGGTACCAGCCCTCCTCCCCCTCAGAGCAGGGGCTATGCCTTGTTTATGGCTCAGGCTCCAACAATGTCTTACCCTGACCAGGGTTCCTTGGGTACCGATGAAAATGGAGGGGACTTCGTCAGGACCTAAGTTTCTAGGTCTCGGTAAGAAGAAGGCACGATTTCCGTCCAGGGCCAGAGGAAAAGGGTGGGGACAGGGCTGGCCCTACACTGGCCAGAGGCCTCTGAAGATGTGCTTGGGAGAATTGAAGAACTGAGTTCACATGACCTAAAGTCAGATGTGCTCTGTGGTGGGGCTTCAGTTATACTCTTTCTTAGTCATGTGACTCTGAGGAGATTACTTCAGCCCCCTGAGCCTCAGTTTACTCACCTAGAGAATGGGAGTAACATTAAGGAAGATGATGCACACAAGTGCATTTAGCTCAGGATGTCACATACCTTTAACAAGCCATAAATGTTAGTTACTGCTACTTTTATTTTGTTGCTGTTGTTATTAATGCCAGGGTGCCCATTGTAAGACTGTGTGTGCATGAAATGTCCCTCCCTGGGCTCAGCACCTGACTGTTTTCCAGCTTACCTCACAGTTAAAGACAGCCACATGACTGCGTTCTGGACAATGACCAGTCCCAGGCCTGGCTTGTAAAATCTCCCTCCGTGCTCTCTGACCTGTCTCATCTTCCAGACAGAAAGGACTCCAACGTCCCAGGGGATGGCAGAGCCACTACAGGGAAAGAGCCTGAGCCATGAATGACTGTGTGGAGCAGAGCCCACCCCTGCTGATCGGCATTGCCCAGGCACGTGAACCAGAAACACACTTTTACGTCATTGAAACCGGTGGACCCTTTGTTATAAGAGCTGACCCTCGCTGGCACGTCAAGAAAGTCATTCAGATGGTTTGTAAGAACTAACCAGAAGACACACGTAAACACAGCTTCTGTGAAATTCCCACAATTCACTTCCCCAGGGCCTCAGGACCTGCATGCTAGCTGCTTGGCCACCCAAAGACTGAAACCATTTTCCGTGCTGAGCACAAAGTTGTCATTCTTTTTTTTTAAACTGAACTGGGGGCCTCACCGCATTCGGGAAGCACCCCAGTTCAGCATGTGGGTCCGCCTGGGCCGGAGCTGGGATTCGATCCTTGGTCCTCAGGGCTTCAAAGCGAGCGCTTAACCCGCTGAGCCATCCCGGCTTTCCCAAAGTTGTCATTCTTTTGGGTCTCTCCAAGAACACCTCCCCGGGTGCTCATGTCCTGGCCTAGAAGAATACAAGGAGCCGAAGATGCCCACGATTTATATGCTCTAATACCTGTATTAGTGGGAACTCCAGGCTGCAGTTATCCATCACCTGCCCCCAGACAATGTGAACACTAGACTTAAAGGCTGAAGTCAACTGAATATTGTTTTAACTGGAGGGAGAGGTGCTTCCTTAAAGTGGCGAGAGCTTTATGGCAGAAAGTTGTATTAATGACCCCACTTCAGTGCTTATCGGGAGGAGGCTATATAATCCCTTCCTGGAATTACACGCTGGGCAGTTCAGATAAATAACACAAATCTCTGCCATTTGTAATCCAAAATGTTGACAATTAATTTCTGGACGCCCAAATCTTGAGGCCCAGACCAGCCCCATTCGGTGAATTTCTCCTGAGTCAAAATTTAAACCTCAGGCTCGAAACGACTATTGTCAAGACACAGCTGACTTAGGCAATGAAGATAACATTATTCAGCAATAACCTGGGTGAAACATATTCTAAAGTGTGAATTAATAAGTCGGCTGCCACCAGACCCCAGATGTTTCCCACGCTGGCAATATGCCCGAAGTGATGATAAGCAGATTTACATACTTAACTAATATGTTTATTTAAAGGAAATTTCCAAATCCAAAATAACATCCAGATTTCGTATTTGGCTGCAGATCAAAAGACATCCTATCAATAAAGACAGAATCCAGGATAAACTCTTTCAACATCTGCTTAAAACCAAACAACAGATTTGAGGGTTTTGGTACAACTTAATTGCAGACAAATTTTACTGCCTCTTATATAAATATATACTTGAGTGTCCCTGGGGGTGGTTCTGACCTCATCAATTCTCGTGTTCACAATATGTGGCGTTGTTCTTTCACTGGCACCGATAGCTCTCCTTTACGGAGCATTCCCTCTCTGGTTTTCTTCTTTCTGAGGGAAGGATGAACAGATTGTTGTCCCTCAAAAGCGAAAATCAGGGGCCTCAGCTAGAGCTTGGAATGTCCTAAAAAAAAAGAAAAACCTGCCCCTCTACCAACCTGCAGAGACTTTTTTTTATTGTTAAATTTATTGGGGTGACATTGATTAATATCAATTACATTGTTTCCAGGTGTACAATTCTACATGACATTGTCTATGCATCACATTATGTGCTCACCCCCCCAGAATCAGCTCTTTCCTTCACCGTATGTTTGATTCCCCCTCCCGACTCCCCCGCCCCCCGCTCCCATCTCTCCCAGTTTTTTGTGTTTTTTTCATAATTACTAAAAAATGTGTATTTGGTCTCACTCTCCCATCATTTTAGAAGGAGACTGTAGAAACAGCGATGTTCCTGGAGTACTGCCCATTCTCTTTCTGTTTTGTTGCTGATTCCCCGAGGGGCAGCTCAGTAACTCAATCAAAGTGTTGAGGAGCTCTGTGCATATGAAGAAGATGATAATAGAATGGGTGTTGGCCACCACAGCTCTTAGCCTGTAATGTGAATCAGTTCCCTTCCCTGCATGTTAAGTGCCTGGGACGGAACCAGAGTTGTTAGGCATTGTTGCATTTTTCCATCCACTGGCCGGGGCTGTCATTGAACTTAGAACCCGTTTCAGGCTTCCTTTGCCTAGCGATCTGTTTAGTGTCCAGACCAGTATTAGCCGATTGACCCTGGTGGAGGAAGGCTCAGGGAGTCAGAGGTCATTCATCTCTGCTTCCGCCCCATCCTTTGAACTTGGTCATATTCAACTTCTGGGTGCAATCTGCTCACAACCAAAACAGGAAGACTAGGTTGGTGAAGCCAATCAAAGAAATGCAAACTGGGGGAAGCTGGGATGGCTTAGCAGTTTAAGCACTCGCTTTGCAGCCCCAGAGCCCGAGAATCGAATCCCAGGCCCAACCCATGGGGACCCATATGCTGAGCTGGGGTGTGCCCCCAGTTCAGTTCTTGCCGGGGCCTATGTGGGAGGCTCTGGGCCCAGTTCCTGCCCTGCACAGCCCTGCGCCCACCTGTGGAGTGAAACTATATGAAAAACTAATGCTATCAACTATGGAGACTGCTCTGGGCCCTTCCCCTTCTCTCTGTCTCTCTCTCTGTCAAAAACAATAAAAATAAATCTTAAAAAAAAAAAGAAAGAAATGCAAACTGAAACAGCCATGGGATATCATTTTCCTCCTCTCAGTTGCCAAACATATTCCCCAATTACAGGTGAGGCAGATATAACAATGACAACTGTATAAAATATAGGTAGCAAAACCCTTCAAAGTTTTCTAACCTTTGACCCAGAAATTCTACTCCTAGAATACATCTTAAGAAAATAATTATAGATTTGGGCATATATTTAACTATGAGAATGTATGGCTTTGCATATGATAAGGAAAAACAATATCACAAATGACCTAAGTGTCAAACAATTGAGGCCAGCTAATTAAATGATGGTCTATAATTTATTAAATTATTTAAAATGAAGTAAAAGAATAAAATTTAATGATAATAAAGGATTGTTGTGAGTCCAAATGATATTACATTGCTGAATGAAAACTGCAGAAAAATGTATTTTGCCATTAAAAGGTATATGTGTACAAATTTGTAATATGTATAGATTTTAATGACATATAATAAAATAATGACAGTGAAAAAATCAGGGTAATTATAATTTGAAGGTTTTTTTGCTTATTTTTATAGTCTAAGTGTTCTATAATGAGTAAGTATTACTTTATTACTAAAATAATCTAAATATATTGTGAAGGGTTTTATTTTAAATTAGTTACATAAAGGTATACTTTACATACAATAAATGCACTCACTTTAAGTAGTCATTTCAATGAGCTTTGACAAATGTACAGGCCCTATATCACTAATGAATTAAGATACAGGACAATTAAAATCTAAAATGATTATATAATGTCTACTCCCCTAAAAAAGTTCCTTCATGCCCCTAGGTAGTCAGACTCCTCACCTCTGGCTCTGAGGAAACTTTTGGTCACTATGTGGGCTCCATTGGATCCCCACCAAAATTCACATGTTGAAGTCCTGACCCCCGGGATCTCAGAAGGGGCTCCATTCCGAGACAGGCCTGTATAGAAGTGATCAAGGTCAAATGAGGCCCTATGGGTGGACCCCACTCCATGAGACTGTTGTTATAAGAAGAGGAGATTGGGACACTGACAAGTATAGAAAGAAGACCGTGTGAGGACACCAAGGGAAGGTGGCCAACTAGAAGGCAAGAAGAGAGGCCTTCTGAACACACCAACCCTACCGAGATCTTATTGCTGACTTCTAGTTTCCAGAATCCTGAGAAAATCCATTTCTGTTATAAACCACCCGGTCTGCAGGATTTGTATGGCAGCCTTCGGAAATGAATACAGTCACTATGAGCTTTTTAAAAGAGAGTTTTCTTTAATGGGCTCATACATGATACAGTCTGGCTACTTGGGCTCAGAATCAGCCTTGATGTTTTGAGATTCATCCTTGTTGTACCTATAGATCAGTCGGTTATTTATTCTAATCAGGCAATGATTCTTTTCATTGTGGAGTAGTATTTCATCGTTTGGCTATACTCCATTTTGTTTGTCCATTCACTAGATCATGGGCCTTTACATTATTTCCAATTTTGGACTATTATGAATAAAGCTACTATGAAAACCTAGTATGAGACTTTTTGTAAAAATATGTTTTCAGTTGTCTATGAGTGGAATTGCTGGATCATAAGGGAAGTGAGTGTTTTACTTCATCAGAAACTGCCAAACTGGTTTCCAACGTGTTTATACCATTTTACAACCCTGCCAGCAATGTCTGAAAATTCTAGTTGCTTCACAGCCTTCCTAACACTTTTTGTTTTATTGTTTGTTTGTCTTTTTTGACACAGAGACAGAGAGAGACAGAGAGAAGGAGAAGGGCCCAGAGCCGTCTCCATAGTTGTACATCCTCACTTTTCGACATGGTTTTGTTCCACACAGGTGGGTGGGGGCTGCACGGGGCAGGCAGGAACTGAGCTGGGGGCCTCCTGCATGGGAGGCACGCACCCTCAAGCCTGGGGCCAAACTGGGGGATGATAACTGAACTGGGGGCCTCCCACATGGGAAGCACACCCCAGGTCAGCATATGGGGCCACACGGGCCGGGGCCGGGATTCGATCCTTGGTCCCGAGGGCTACAAAGCGAGCGCTTAACCCACTGAGCCATCCTGGCTTCCCACCTCCCTAACACTTGGTTGCCCAGGATTTTTAATTTTAGCCATTCTAGTGGCTATGCAGTGGTATGTCATTGTCATCTTAATTTACATTTCCCTGATGACTACGAATGTGTGTATCTTTTCACCCACTTATTGGCCATTTGTAAACTGTCTGTTCGAATCTGCTGTCCATTTCTGGTTGGGTGATGTGTCTCCTATTATTGGGTGGTAGGAGTTCTTTACATCTTCTAAATTCAAGTCTTTGTCAGCTACAGGGATCTCATTATTTTCTCCCAGCCTGTGGCTTTTCTTTCCATTTTCTTCTCAATGTCTTTCAAGGAGCAGACGTTTTTAACTTGTTTTGCTTTTGAGAAAAAGAAATGAGAAGTGGCACCTGTGAGAATTCAAGAGCAGCTATCTGCCTTTCAATCTCATCTCAGCCTCTGGTTTTCGTACTTGATTTCTACTCCTCTTGCCATGTGGACTTTTCCTCATTCATCCAGCCAACGGACACCTGGTGGTGGAAGCTGTGAGCAGAAAAGGCAAATGAGGTGTCAGGGAGGCCATTGTAAACAACGGAAGTAAAGCCTCAGCTGCCATGCACTTCCTCTGACATCTAGGAAGGGAAGTGTCATGTCTGCTGAAGCACCTTCTAGTACTTTCTGGCTTTAAAGTGACAATGACCAGTTCCTCTCATTCAGTCACACTAACGAAAGTCCTCCAGGTATGATGTGGTAAGCACCATCATGCCTCTTGGCCACAGCAAAGCAGGAAAACAGAGATGCTTCCACATTCTGTTAGCAAATCGACCTTTCAGAAAATGCAGAATCAGACTTTCTGAGCTGGAGGACTAACTCACTCCTCCTCACCCCTAGAATTGACTGCTTCCTGCTGCATGCCTCGAATAACCCCCCTACACACATACCTCATCACAACTCAAAGTTGTTAGGGTGTGCATTTCTTTACATGTCTACCTCCCATGGTCACATTGGCAGCCCCTTCAGGGCATGGCCATATTTGGCCCATCTCTGGACAGAACTACACAGAATAAGAGCTCAATGAATGTTACCCGAATGGCAGACTGAACGAATGGATGGATAGAGGGAATTAATTGTTCAAATCCCAAACTCTTCAATACCCGCTTCCTGTTCGGTACTTGATAACAGCTTGCACTCTGGAGTTGGACAGGCCCAGAATCCTGTCTCAGCTCCACCTCTTGCCTCTGTGTGACTCTGACAAAGTCCTCAGCTCTTGGGCCCCACGCTCTTCAATGTATTAAAGGAGAATGATAGTTATGGTTATGATAACGACCTCATCAGTTGTGTGAATTAAATTAGTAAACCCAGTGCCTGGCTCGTAGGAAGTGCTCTGTGAATATTAGCTCTGGCTATTTAGATGCTCTATTTTATGTGACTCATTTCTTACGCAATTACTGTTAATGTTTGCTGTGGGTAGACAATGATGGCGAGGGTGATAATGATGATAATAGAATTACGATCAACTAGGTACTTTATGTGCATTATATATTTTTAATCTTCACAACCACCTTGAATCACAGTTATTTTATCTCTGCTTTATAGTTGTAACTGAGGTAACTGCATGAGGTCCCAAAGAGAGTAAGTGATGAAGCTGGGATTCAGACTCAAGCTATCAGATGCTAAGCTCTTTCAACACACTCACTCTGTCCCTTCACTCAAGAAAGTGTTCTCTGATTTAGAGGAGACGATGGAGATCACAGACATGACATTCACAAATTGTTCAGTCTGGAGTAACAGTGAGGCCACACTGGGGGACTGTCGGTTCTATCCTTTTCTTCTTCAGATGTGATATTAATTATGATGAAGTTCCATAGTATATTAAAGACAATACAAATAGTGGCTGAGATGATGGAATTTTTTTCTCTTATATAAGAAAAGAGCAGAGATGTTTAGTCTAAAGCTGGTGTGGTGGATTCCAATCAGCAGAACCACATTTCTTCGATCGTTTTGCCCCAAAAGTAAGCAGCCAGGAGTAGCACTTCCCATCCTCATAGGGCCTGAAACTTCCTCCCCACCCCCTAGGGATATGCAATCCCAACCAACAGCCTAGCCCAGGGACCTTTTTGTCCTGGGGGTTTGGCAGTCTCCTGCCCCACCAAGGGCTACCCTTCTGCTGGCACGGGGAAACCCCTTTGTCACCCAGGAAGCTCTACTAGAGGTCAGTGGTAGTCCCAGCACCCCCAGATATACCAAGCAAGCCCAAATGAGACCACAAGGGCTCTGAAAACGAAACTGTCCTTGCAGATGTTCAACCTGGGATCGTGTCTCTGCTCCACCTCTTGCCAGCTGGCCCAAGCCTGCCTGGACCAGAATGCTGAACCTACACATCCTGCTAAAACCATAGCTTCAATTAGGCCCCAGAGTCTGTCTCCTACCAAGAACAGCCCAAATGTCCAGGCTACAACTAAAACCTTACCACCTCAAGAACCAAGAAAATCTCAACTCAAATGACAAAAGACTATCAACCAACACCAGCGTTAAGGTGAATGAGATGCTGAAATGACCCCACAAGGATTTTAAAGCAGCCATTGTCAAAACGTTTCAACAGTCAACTACAAATTCTCTGGAAACAAATGTGAAAAAAAGACAAAACCTCAGCAAATAAATAGGAAGTTAAAAACAGAACCAAACGAACATCATAAAGGAATGAAAAATACAATAACAGAAATAGACAGGACTTATCTCCCAGCTGGGTCAGCCCCTTCAAAGAACCCCCAGAAAAACCACTTACTCTTATTGGCTATTTTCTAGTGACAAAGGAGGCTAAGACATGTAGTCTTTAAGCTGGTCTATCAGGGATACGCTGAAGTGTTGTTTACTGAGGAAAAGAAAAAAATAAGTAGTGGGTTATTAGTTACCAGTGTCTGCGACTAAAACAAGGGCTCACACACCGAGAATGAGGCCAAGGCTCTGGGAGTTTGCATTGGAAGATGGACTTACTACAGATAAAACAGAAAGCGCATGCCCACTAATGAGGAAGATAAGTCACTTTGGGTTCATTCTGGCATGATCCACAGTTACCATGAATCCTAAAAGCCCACAGAACGACAACATGATGCGACCTAATGCCACTAAACACCTCAACAGACTCACCTTCTCTGGCAAGGCCACTTAACTACCTGATTAATTTGCTCGTTTTAATTAACTGGTCCCTATTGTAGATAACCTTGTATTGATTGCTCTGCTGGTAGTAATTAGAAGAGTGGTTGAGAGGAAACTGGAGAAGCCACAGAAGGAAAAACAGAGCCTGTGCTTCCCACCCCTCAGGAATCTACCCTCTAGGCTTTGAGCTCAACACTTTCCCTTCTCCTTCTGGGGAAATACATTAGAGATGCAAATCATTTTCTCTGCTAATCATTTCTGCCTGCTCCTCATTCCTTCTGATGGGACCTGCCCTCTTCCTTTCCTCAAAGACTCTGCCCCCATCCCCCCACCTGGCCCTCCTCCCTCAACCACAACTGATGGGACAATGAATGAACACGGACCCTCCGCTGGACCAACCACATTCTACTTGTTTCAGCTTTTTGAATTGGGGTGTGAAGAAACAGTATTCGTCAACTTCAAGGGCTAAAACTGCAGGGTTATGTAGACATGGAGGGTGGCCAGGCAGCCGTTTTTTAGCAGCCATCTTCGGTCTTATCAAGCTCACCAGAATGGTAATGTCTTTACCATTCTGGTCCCATCCTTTCTTTATCGATAGCCATACTTCTTAAGCTGGGGCTTACAGGAGATAACTGATTCTTTTACAGTTTCCTTGTACGTAAGCTCATTCAAGTTGACCACCATTTCTTACTGCCCAGTGAGCCACCAATATAGTAAAGCATTTCTCTCCATCCTAATTTTAAACACCTCTGGTGAAAATGCAAATTTAAGGGACCTGTAAAAAATTAATAAAATGGGAGTTGCTATTAAAAATGTTTACAGGGAAGCTGGGATGGCTCAGTGGGTTAAGCGCTCACTTTGCAGCCCCGCAGACCGAGGATCAAATCCCGGCCCCAGCCCGTGTAGACTCATATGCTGAGCTGGGGAGCTCCCCCAGTTCAGTTCTCACCAGGGCAAGACCCCGGCCCAGTTCCTGCCCTGTGCAGCCCTGTGCCCACCTGTGGAATGAAACTATGTGGAAAAACCAGTGATGTGCAACTATGGAGACTGTTCTGGGCCCTCCCCCTTCTCTCTGTCTCTGTCTCTGTATCTCTCTCTCTCTCTCTCTCTCTGTCAAAAACAATAAAAATAAATCTTTAAAAAAAATGTTTACAGTGAGAACAGACTCATCGTTGGGAGAGGTGGAGGGCTGGGGTGGGAGAAATGGGTGAAAGTGGTCAAAATGTACAAACTTCCAGTTATAAGATAAATAAGTTCTGGGGACATAACAGCGTGGTGACGATAGTTGACGATACTGTATTGTGTATGTGAAACTTACTAATAGGTTAGATCTTAAAAGTTCACGTCACAAGAAAAAATTATAACTATGTAAAGTGATGGATGTTAACTCACAGTAATCATGTTGTATTAACAGTACACATGCACATCAAATCATTGTTATACACCTGACACTAATAAATGCTATGTGTTAATTATATCTCAATAAAACCAAGAAAGATGCTTAAGCTGATGAACTGCTCTGGCCTCCACCGGGACCAGTGCTATGTCTAACCCTTTCCTACCCAGTAAATTGGGCTCTGCCTGCCATTAACATGTCACCATGTCCCCCCATTCACTTGGGTCCTTTGGAACCCCCTAATTCTCATACCCCACCCAGATTCCCAGAACTCTGTTGCCTCCCTGAAGTAATCGGAGTCAACACTTACTGCCAGTTATCTTGGCTTGGGGCCACAGCCTCACTAAGCTGGTATTGAAGTGGCGCTCTCCTAACTAATTTGATTGAACTGAGTGTTCCAGGAAGACTGGCGATGTGTTCCTTGCTTCAGGGTCCATCCTAACGAGCAATTGCTGCCTCACTTTCAGAGAAGGCTGCAACTGTGGCTTATAAAGAAAATCTTTACAAACACTTCTTGGTGTCTCAGAGATCACAACACAGTTACACATGGGAATATGCTGGGAATGACTGAAATAAGCCTGATTTACCATCCACATATGAATTTTATTTACTGTTGTGGCATCAAAGTTCCCCCCAGAAATGTGTTTCTCCAAATGTTGTTTCTTGATTGAGAATGACAAAGAAGTAAAAGAGACAACCCAAAATTCGAAGCAGCTTAATCACCGACACAGAGTCATGAACATTGGGGTACCAGACTCCTGACCCCCATGTCTGGAGTCTTCATAAGCACTGCCTGAGTTTGTACAAAGCACACGAACAAGAGCGACTCCAAGCTCTGTTGAGCAAAATGAGGGCCTCTTTCCAAAGGACCGGTACAGAGGGACCCGTGTCCCTTCCAACTCCTTAACGGCTACCCTGTGCCAGGGGGTTCGACCAGTTTTGACAGCAGTGAGCTGGAAGCCCTGTCCTAGAAGACTGAGGAACCCCATCAGATCCGTGAATGTTCACACTGAAAAGAAACTCACTCCTCCGTTCTTAAAGCAACTTTTCTTCTTTTCTGTTACCTACACTCTAATCTAACCCTCATGAATACCCAAGATCCTTTTTTGACACGTGTATGTCTACAACACCATGTAAATGGCAGCATGGTGTTCCAAGGTAGAGAAAGACCACAACTGGTCCACCACTGTAGGATGCTTAAGTTATTTCCAGCATTTTATATGTTAAACAAGGCATTCATGAACACTGGTAGTTAAACATCCATGAGTATCTTCAGGTATCTTCTTAGCATAACCCCCTAAAGTAGTTTATGTACACCGGTTTAGGTGGGATCAGCTAAACTACTGTATGTATTGAAAATTGGTTTTTGAAACTTATTTTCAACATTCTTCTCCAGACAGGTTTTATCAAAATATGCTTCTATGAAGCTTGCAGGAATTTGTGTATTGGTTGATACTCTCAATACATGGGTAATGGTTTCTTATCTTTGACAATGTAATTTATGCTGGGCCTTTGCAACCAGCATCGCAATAGTGTGCTATCTCTCAGTCTAATAACTACCCTCTCCCCGTCACCACTGCCAAGTTCTCTACACCAAGTGCATCAGAAACAGTTATGTTCTGACCACATTTACTTCATTTTGGAGAAAAGTTACAACCATAAATTCATTACTTCTTTCTTTATCCAATAGTATTGTGTGCCTACTTTGTACCAGCATTTTTGTAGGTGCTGATGACATTTGTACAGTGATGGACAAGACTGGCAACATCTCTGTCATCCTAAAGCAGATGATCCCTGTCACCATCCATAAAGCACACTGCCTGGGGCTCAGGACCTGCACACTGGAAGCAGGCCCCCTTCCAGATCCTCCTCCCTCTCTCCCATGAGCACTCATTCACCAGACATGTAACGCTTCACAGACATTGTCTTCTTAATCCCACTGATCATAACTGGAGATTGTCACCATGGCAACACTATAATGGGTTACTTGTGTGTACCGGTAATTTGGGAACTAGACATATCAGAGTGGGCCTAGCATGCTAGAGAGGAGACTCAGTCTTCATCTCATAGAATATTAAGTTGTCCCGAGTGCAACCCCCCAATTATGGACAGTATTCTCTCTCTGGCACTCAAGTGACTTCAGCCATATGAACAAATCATAGGTCCCAACACCCTTTGACTCCTGAGCATCTCACCAGCCCAAGGAGGTCAGAGCTCTGGCATATTCCAGGAACCACAGAACCTCGAAGGGAGAAGAGAACTCAGAGAACGTGGAGTACAACCCACCTCCTATTCTGGACCCTCCCCAGGGTCCACCTTTCACACCCAGATTCTACAGTAATCATCCGTCATTTCCGCAACCGTGTAGGTTGGCTATAGAGGGAAAGATGACCCAGAGCCATGATCCTTCCCAAGATGCAGACAGAGTCAGACCCAGTTTGAGGGACTGCAAAGAAATGCTCAGATGTTCTGATTTGAGGCACAGTAACCTGACAATGGCTCCACAAAAACTGAGATCCCTCTGGACCCCTCACTAAATACCTAGTCAGGTCACATGGGTCTGTCTATGGCAGATTTTATAACAAAAACAAATGCATATTTCAGTAGCACTCCAAGTCCAAGACTGTGGTGTGTGTAGGTTTGAGTGCATATGTTTCTACACATGAGTCAATCGAGGGGGAGATTTTTGGAAATCGCATAGTAAACACAGGTGACTGCACCTTCCCATATAAGTGTGTGCGAGCTTCCTCCATTTTGCTACCTTTCATAGGAGCAAAAGAAAGGACTCGGGAGTTTTTGAGCTCTAAAGTTTTCATTGTGCATTTGTTTGTTTGCTTTTGTCTGTTTTCTGATGAAAGATAAATGCTGTGACTATAGGGATCTTGTCTATCTTGGTTGGCATGATGTCCAAATAACCTAGAATGGTGCTTGGCATATAGTAGGTGTTCAAAAGTAACATAAATAATAACATCATCACATTTCATTTGTACAACAGCTCTGTGAGGAAACTATTATTCATTCATTCAACAGCTTTGCTTGAGTGTCTACTATGTGCCTGACATCATGCCAGCCACAAACCATAATGATCTTCTTCCTCCCTGCCAGGTGGCCTTTTGGGGTCAAAATGTATCACAGGAATGTGCCATTGTTAGCAGGTTGCACAGACACTTGGCATTTTATCTGTCCCTTCAAATTCATTTTGGAACAAGGGAGGGAAATGAAGATACTTGATTCATTGCTGATGATGTGGATTCATTTAGTCCTCCTAGGGACACACACTCATACTCACACATGAGATTCACTGGAAGAGATATGGTTCTAATAATGACTCCACATTTAAGACCCCTTTGCCCCAAGGGTAAGACCCCAATCAATTTATGCACACTTCAAAGTCACCACCTCTCCCCTTTCCCAGAGTCAGTTTAGACTGGACCTCCAGAGAACTGCCTTTTCTCACCCCAAGTTGGGACCCTCCAAAGGGGCTGTACCCCCAGCCAGGAACCAGGGGAGAAAATCAGAAGCATGCCTGAGGTCTCAGTACTCTGAAGGGGGCGTGAAGGGAAGGGTCCCCAGAGCATGAAGTCTCCTGCAGCCGGTCCACTGGTGATTGGCACCTAGGTTTAATGGAGCTGGCTTTGGGTCCTGGGACCAGGCACACTGCCATCTCAGCAGATGGGCACGTGGGTAGACAGCCAACAGATAACGTATGAGCAACAAATGTGTTCGCCGGGGGCAGTTTTCCCGGGCAGGAGCCTCACCGCAGGCTCTTCCCCAGCCTCCACACCTGTGCTTCTGTTCTGTCTAAAATCCTCCATGACGCTGAGGTGGCCAGAGGGGAGGGGCGCTCGCAACTGCTATTGAATTCCTGCCAGAGGGAGAAAGAAATGGCTCTAGAGAACACAGGGGAAGGACACCCCAGGGGAACACATATAAAAAGACGCCACCCTTTATTTTCAATGAAGGCAACAGGAGAGAGTGAAGTCAGACACATAGAAGATCCCCTTGGGTTTGTCTATGTTTCTTCCTCTTATAGGTAAGAAGTGGTGAAACCCCACTTTATGACACTCATGTAGCCATGATGAGCTTTGAGGAAGAATGGGAAATGTGCAAAATACTGACAACTGCCCTGGGACCTTCTCCCTGGAAAACAAGAAGCTCTGCCTTCATGCGACATAAATTATGGCTATGATGACTAGTGTTCAGAGGTAAGAAATGCACATCTCAAGTGCAGGCGCTGCCTTATCTGGTGCCCACAGCAGACCCCACTAACTGGTTACAGTGTGTTTTGTATTTTCTCATGAACCAAGGGGCTTTGAACCCTTTTCACTGCACATTATTTAATAGCTAGTGCAATCACATGGTGCAAGACACAAAAGGACATACTTCATAAATCAGCCTCCTGTCCCTGAACCCTAGCCACCGAACTGCCCTTCCCCAGACTCAGACTATTTTGAAAGATAACATTCTAGGCAACTAATGGCTTTGAGAGGACATGACCCAGGAAATGAAACTGATTTCCCATTCAGAAGCAAGTCTTTCCATTTCAGGGGAGGGGCCCAGCAGCACTTACCCAGCTTTCGCCTCGGTCACCCAATGCGACAGAGCAGACCTAGCTCAGTAGTGATGATCCAGGCCCAAGATAACAAGTGCCCACCCAGATGGGCACCTGCATGCCCATAGTGCCCTGACACTCCTGGGTCATGTCCGGGCTGTGCAGGGCTGATGTCCACAGAGCAGTGTGGGTGCCACCAGACATGCTTTGCCAACTAGACCTTCTCAGGGGCTATTTGACGGCTTCTCTTGGGGATGGGGGTCGAGTGCCAAGACGGAAAATTTCAGGGGGTCGTGAATGTTGACAAAGCCTTGAGAAAGCAAGAGGTGGAAGAGCAAACATTGGACTGGGAATAAGGAGCATGTGGGTCCTCGTCCCATGCTGATACCTCCTGATTTTGTCACCTCAGGAATGCCACTTCCCATTTCCAGTGTAAAATAGAAGGGCTGCAGAAGTAGAGAGAATGGTCCCAGTTACTTCTATAGGCTTTAGTGTGAACCTTCTAGGTGTGAATCTGGTCCCTAGCACTCACTACCTGGGAAGCTGTGTGTGGCATGCAGGCCCTCCTAGTCTTCATGTCCCCCAAATAAATGGATGATAATAATAGTACTTACCTTGTGAGGTGATTGCAGAAATGAAATGGGCTCACAATACATTTATACGGTGTAACAGAATACCTAACACATGGTAAGCACCCAATAAATGTTAGCTATTATTATTTTATGGTGACTTTCAAAGGTGGCAGTAGATAGTAAAGGGACTATACTAAGGAATTAACGACCTACTTTATGAGAATTCTGCTGATGACAACTGGCTACTAAGTTATTTGAAATTCTCAATATGCTATTGCCATCACTCAGGTACTCCAAAGGTGGTAGTATTAATTTGGCAATATAGGAGCATGCTCTTGGGCCCCACTTCCTGCAGCACCCAGAAGAGAGCCTGGCCTGTAACAGGCACACGCTTCCATATTCCATCACTTCTAACAGGACCTCAGTTGTAAGATGCATCATTCCCGGTGCCACTAAGAAAGAAAAAGATGACACTAATTCAAGTCTGGCCTGACAATGATGGAGAGACACCGCCCAACCCAGACATGTTAAACTATGAAAAAAACGTGTGTCTTAGCTGCAGTGAAATATGGTAAATATTTAAATAACAATAACCCTGAGCAGAATTCTATTCTTGGAGAAATGTCCCAACCCCTGTGAAGACAACACAGAAGTCACAGTGCTGATGTTAACATGGTTCCAAGTCTATGAAGATCCCATGTACAGAGTGGAGAAAGAGCAGGATGATGCCAGGACCTGTGGGTGCCAGCACGTCTGGAACAAGGAATGCTCTGGCCATTTCCCAAGCTCATGGTGGCATCTCTAACCTTCAGAACCCCAGCTTAAGGTGGTGTGGCCTATTGAATATGACAACTTACATTTGGATTGCGTTTTCCGGCCTACAACACACCTTCACAGGGATTCTCAGATTTCTTTCCACCTCACAACAATCCTCCAAGGCAGGCAGGTGAGGGAACTGAGGTTTAGGAAAGTTATGACGAATGCCTTGCCCAAGATCACACAGTTAATTAGTGCCATATTTGGGACTTGAACACATTCTCCTAATGCCATGTCCAGACTGCTTGCTACATACTCAATTGCTTCTAGAGCTTAATCCAAGCTAATTACAGAGCTAGCTAATTACAGATTCTATTGGTAAATAGAATTGAGTTGCAATGAATTCAATGCATGAACATTCTGGAAGATTCCAGAAAAGTATGAACAAGAGTTTGCATGTCCTTAAGAGAATTGTCTAAACCCTTGGCTCCTGACTCACCCATTAGAGGTGCCCCATTTTGATTCCAAAGACCTTTTCATGTAAATGAGCTATTGAGCCAATGAGAGAAAAACTCTGGGCGCCTTTGGAGGTGTATTTTGGAGCAGTTTGCTGTTTTCTTAAAGCTTGGGGAAGAGTAAGCGGTAATCAATAGTGAAATCTGCCTGAATCTCAGAGGCTCGATGAAGGTGCTTTTGAAACACATCACAGAGCTTGATTTTCTGTTATTTAGTGCCAAAAGTTATTACCTCGGCAGCAGTGTGATGTCTAATTTATACCAAATTGTTAGCTGAAATCTATTAAAGTTTATTAGCACCATCTCGGTATACAGTAACATCTCACTGGTTCTGCTCCTGTTTAAATTGACCAGCTGGTTTAACTCTATTAGCTTTGAGGCTGAGATAAACTCGAGTCCACAGGAGCCATCCACTGCACTGGGGGCGAATGAATACAGATGAAGCTCCGGGTATTTGGGGTGTTCACTGCTATCAAATCGCTGCAGGCTTCATCTCTCTCAATGCAGCCATAGCCCTGTTATTTTATTACCAATGGAATGAGGGGCAGTTCTCAGACTTCAGAAAGCAGTTGTCAGTGTGATGGAGTGTCCAGAGGAGAGGGGGGGATTCCTGGAATTGTGAGGCTGACGGCCCACCACAGTGACTTGGAAGAACTTGGATTGTCTGAAAGGAGAAACTGATTTTTCAAGGTATTTCTCCATGGCCAGCAAATCCATGACTTGTAGGGAGCACTTTCAGTTAGACTAAGGGAGGACAAGCGATCTAGCATTACCAGTAGAAAGATGTTCTGACAGTGGGTCCATCCTACCTGCTGTCGTCAAGGTCAGGACCCTGAAGAAATTAGACCACACACATAGGAAAGCATTTAAGTAGAGGCTGAAGGACCTTCTACAGGGGTACACAATGTTTGGTTGTTTGGGGGCTGCTTGGAGCGGTGAGAATTCTGGCCTTAAAAATCACCCAGATCTGATTTGAAAGCTGACCTCATTGCTTACTGTCTGCATAGATCTTGAAAACATGATCTAAACATTCTTGGTCCCAGTTTCCTCTTCCATAAAATGGAGGTCGAGTGATGTCCATTAAGTCTCCGGCACTGTGTCCGGCACACAGTTAGGACATAATCAGCATTAGTGTCTTTAGCTTTATACCTGCTTAGCCCTTTGCAGTCATTCTGTTCATTGTATGTCCATTTCGTTCTATGCCTCATTGAAGCTCCCTCATAGTTATTATCTTCTTCAAGTCTGAGAAGAACCCAGAAGAGTAGGTGGGACAGAAATTTATAGGCTTGTTCTACCCAATAGAAAGTCGTTGATTTAGAGAGGTGAAGAGATCCACGCAATGTCACACTGCTAATGTAACATGAGGTGAGAAGACAAGGTCCCTAAGTCCCTCTCCAGGGTCACCCTGTGGTCATTACATCACAGAGTTCTGTAAGGGGGATGTGCTTCTGAAAAAAAACCAGCATACCCAGCCCAAGCCCACATTAGGGGCAGAAAGGTATGGTCTCAGAGGTAGTAGAAACAATTCTCAATCATGTAGAAGCGCCTAGAACAGTGCTGGGCACATTGTAAGTGTTCACTGTGTCTTCCTTGAATGAAGAACTGATGAGCCAAGTTACATTCTCTCCATGGGGATCTCCAGACTGAAAATGATGAACATGGAAAGAGGATACACAAGAAGCTGTACTAAATAAGAAGCAAGGAGGGAAGTTGCAGGAGGACTTGGCGTTTCCTAAGTACATGACCATGGTCACTCAATGAGCATTGTCTAGGTACCATATTTTCCGGCGTATAAGACGACTTTTGAAATGAAAAAAAGTCAACCGAAAATCAGGGGTCATCTTATACGCTGAGTATATCCCGAAAATCGTCTGGATATGCCGCTAAACGAATTTTCCAACTCGATCCCACACCAATCACTGCAAGGCTGCTCAGACCGCCTCTCTAGCTCAGCCAATCCAAGCAGGCTTTTTATGCATGCAAATTATACATGTTCTATCAATGTACGGTATATTACGGTATGTTCAAAAAATGTCATTCATTAAAAATTTAATTAAAAAAAGAACTGGTGTTGCCTCGGAAGTGGGGGGTAGTCTTATACAGCGAATATAGGCCTACACCTATGTTTTAAC
>PVKE010001881.1:0-91014 GCA_004027555.1 Craseonycteris thonglongyai
CAGGAAATAGGATCCAAATCATCTTAACAGGCAAGAAGGAAATCAATCTTCATAGTGGTTAAGATATGTTTATTCTTAGCTACTTTAGGAAAAACAACCACCATCCACAAGACCAGAGCTCTCTCTGCACCCAGCCTCATCCCTCTCTCAACAACTCAGACTTTTGTCATATGCAGTTTTTCTTTCTCAGAAGAGAAAGCCATTGACCTTCAGTGGATGTCTTGAGGCTTTGGAATTAGTAAACAACTAGTTGTAATGTTGCTTTCACTAGTCCTAAATGAAGTAGGGGCACTAAGAGAGGGAAGCACATAAAAGGGGCTTAGGTAGTGGGAGCAATTACATCAAAATCAAACACTGTTTATGTTTTATCTGATAAGTAAAAGTATTCTACTGTAATTCTCATTTGTATTCCTATTATTACTACAGATGACCATGTTTTCTCATGTTTATTGTTTATAGTTCACCGGCATTTCTCCTTCTATAACTGTCTGTTTGTAGCCTTTGTCCTCCAGTCTGATGTTAAACAATAGCAATGAGTATGGGTATCCTTGTCTTTTTTTTTTCTGTTTTTGGGAATTCCTCTAGTGTTCTTCCATGAGTATGGTTTCTGCTGTTAATTCCTGATAAAAAAAAAAAAAGATGTTCCTGAGAAATGGATGTTGAACTTCATCAAATGCCCTTTCCAGTATCTATCATATACTACCTCTCCTTCACTACTGATATTGTAAATAACTTGGATTTCAGAATGCCGAGCCACCCCTCCAAATAGAAATGAATGATAGTCAAACAACTGTTCTTCAAGCTGAAACTGGAGCTGGAACTGGAACATCACTGGAACATCACTGAAGCCTGTCATAGAGTTTGATATCTTTCCATCTAGAAGAATTCAGTGTTACCATATAATAAATATTATAATCTAGGAAGAGGGTATTATTCTTCAGAGATATCTGTATCTACAATTCTGCAAACGCTATTGGTTTTTACAGGTCAATTATTTTCTGGTGAAAAGAAGAATTTTCTAGCTCTGGCCTATTTAAAGATGTAGCCAAGGCAGAGAGAATATTCAAAGTTTAAAACTGAAATGTACTTGCTACGTAAACTGCTTGAGGCCTGTATTATCTTTAATATTTCTTTGACTGAAAACCATTACATAAGTATGCAATAAGTCTTTGCACTATAAACCAATGGAACTCATATGGAGAAGCTTTCCTTTGAAGGGATTAAAATGAAGATGGGATTGAGAGTCAATAAGGGGAAGAGCATTTGTTGATTTTTCCTGTTTTTAAATAACTTTCATCCCCTTCTTACCCCCCTTATTCCAGGGTCATTAAAGATACTGCAAATAAGTCAAAGGGAAAACAATACCTACCTTCAATCTCACTATCCCCAATAATATCCAATATTTCTAATTCAATGTACATATTTCTAATCAGTTTGTATAGACATAAATATTATTTTTAATTGAAATTCTGTTTCAATAGGTGTTTTAGATTGAATTTTCCTAGCAGAAAAACTTGATGCATGATTCGAGTAAAAGTAGTTTATTTGAGTGATGATGTTAGGAAACATGGGTAGGTGAGACTGGGGAGGAAAAGCGACCAACAGAGTAAACTACCTGAGAAGTTACTGGAATTGATCCCAAAACTCAGGCAAGAGGAGTAGATGCTCTCAATTGAAAGTATAGAGAGCATACACTGAAATAGTGAGGGTGAAAGTATACAAGTGGAATGTTGTTTTGGTATCCTGTTTCATTCATTTATTACAACTTGAATTTTTTACATGATATCAAATGGTCTGAGTATGATATTAATTGTCATTTCTTTTGGCTGCATACTCATCTATGAATCAGTTTCTGATTAATGGCATTTGAGTTTTCTACATTTTTCATTACAGTATAAAAAATGTGATAAACATTCTTGCATTGAAATATTTTGTGCAACTACAGTAATGTCATTATTATAATAATTAAAATTTAAATTACTGTATCAAAGGATATGCAAATTTTATGACCATTGACTTACATTGCAAAGACGCTCTCTAGAAAGATTGTGCTGATTTATTTCTATTGTTTTCTGCTCAATATTGAGTCAAAGGAACAGGGCAGCTGTGACACTATCACCCTCCTCCCACCCGCCTCCCACCAGTAGGTTTGGAGGTCAGAGCATCAAACCAAAGGGGATAAATCTGGAGCCTTAAGATATAATAGAAGTTGCCTTCCTAAGTTTTGGACTTGCTTGGGACCTGTCCCTCTGTTCTTTCCCATTTCTCCCTTTCCAAATGGGAATATTTACCCTATACCTCTTCACCATTGTATTTTAAAAGCATATAACTGATGCAATTTTTCACAGGTTCATGGAGGAGACGAATTTTGCCTCAAGGTCAATCATATCTTGAATCCCATTCATATCTGATTTAAATGATATTTAGATGAGACTTTGGACTTTAAACTCTAGAGTTGATGCTAGAACAAGTTAAAGGTTTGGGGCTGTTGGGATGGAATGAGTGTATTATCCATGAGAGAAAAGCATAAACTTGGGCAGGGGGTTGGCCAGTGGTGGATGTTATAGACTGAATTCTGCCCCCCACCTCCACCCCCACCCCAAATTCACATGTTAAATCCTTAACCTCCAATGTGATGATACTTTGAGATGGGGCCTTTGAGAGGTAATTCAGTTTAGATGAGGTCATGAGGAAGAGATCTTTATGATGGAATTCATGCCCTTATCAGAAGAAACACTAGGTCTTGGTCTCTCTCTCTCTCTCTCTCTCTCTCTCTCTCTCTCTCTCTCTCAATCTCTCTCTCCTGACATGTAAGGACCAGAAAAAGGCCATCATCTGCAATCTAGGAAGCGAGCTCTATGAGAACTGAACCATATTGGCATCCCAAACTTGGACTTCCCAGCCTCTAGAACTGTGAAAATTTAATTTTTAGTGTTTAAACCACCCAGTCTACAGCCTATGGTACTTTGTTATGGTAGCCTAAGAAGACTAATACATCTCGTTTAATTCTAGGTTTGAGATTTGATGCCTCCTAACCATATACAGACTGTTGCTGATATGCCAGGCAAGAACTAAGTTGAAGGGACTAGACAGCTGAACTGGTAGGCATATGGGAAGTTAGTGTATGTGAACCTTAAATAAGGCCAAGTGGAAGACAGCACAGAACTAAGCAGATATATTTCTTCCTTTTAACTATTCTAAAGAAGATTTTGTGGTGTGACTTCCCCTTGCAATCCTCTGAGAAGTGCTGAATGTCATACAAATATGCCCACTGAGCAACCTGCTGGATCTATTCCATGTCTTTCTTTACCTCCCTTGTCTTTTTTCCTCTATGGTACCACATACATGTTCCCACCTCTTTAGGCAGCAACACTTTAATTTCTTTTTGCCTCAAGCTCTGCTTTCTAGAGGACCCAGTTAAGAAACACATTTTTTTGTAAAGATATTATATCATTAATATGATATAAATAAAGTCTAATGAACTTAAAGAAAAAATGCAATACATGCAAAAAATACTAAATTGGGTCATTTTATGTTTGAGATGGCTATTCAGATACTATTATCTTTTAGAATGGAAGCAATAAAGTTTCCAGTTACCGTATTTTCTGGCGTATAAGACGACCCCCTAATTTTACAGTTAAAACATAGGTTTAGGCCTATATTTGCTGTATAAGACTACAGCCTCGGAAGTGGGGGGTAGTCTTATACAGCGAATATAGGCCTAAACCTATGTGTTAACTGTAAAATTAGGGGGTCATCTTATACGCCTGGTCATCTTATACGCCGGAAAATACGGTATATCCTTGTATAAAAGCATGGTCTGAATAATAAAGTATACTTAACTGAATTCATGACTTTTAGAAAACTATTCCCAATTCATATGAATTGACCAAGTATAAACCTGATAGGAGGTCTCAAATATAGAATCCTTGAACAGATTCATTTTAATATTTATTACTGATATAAATTTATTTAAAAGTATAAATTGAACATGCAAATAATATGAAATAGAAATAGATAATATTATAAACAATAAAATTAGAATTCCACGTGCTCTCAGTCTATAATGTGAAGTATCTCCATCTTACATTGAATGCTGAAATGTACTGCCAAGGATAATTTTAATAATAAATCTGAAGCCCCTAGTTTTGGTTCAGAAATTTAAATGTACAAGAACTGCAAAAAAAATAACCTGTTTTGAGAGGAAAGATTAAACCTAGGGTTTTTTTGTTGATCACAAAACTTATGTGAACACCTTTAAAAATCTAACTCAGTCTTACACTGTATTAGTAAGAGCATTTTCTCCAGATGATTCAAAATAAGTATTTTATTATTCTCTGCTTTAGGCAACTTTTTTTCAGTAATAGCATGTCCAGCTGTGGGAGTCAGTATGACTTGGAATGCCATTGAAGCAGTCAACACATTAAAAAAAAAATAAGTCTAAAAGATTAAGGATATGAGAAACATATCATATGGAAAGTAAACGGTTGAAGGCACTGGGAATATTTAACTTTAAAGAAGTAAAGACTCCTGAGATATTTGACAGTTATCTTTAAATAGATGAAGGACTAATATTAGAAAAAGATTTAAACTTATAGATTTCAGATAATTTTAAGAGAGAAATTTCCAATGATGATGCACAAACTTATGTTGTTATAGCCTCCCCATGACTAGAAGTTTCCAAATAGAGGTTGGATAAGCATTTGATTCAGATGGTATTACTACTTATTATGGGTGGAAAGGTGGAACAATGATCTCTATGGTTCTCCTCAGCTCCAAGTTAATTGTTAAAGGATTCTCAAAACATCTTTCTTTAATTTTGAAAATTTCAGATCATAGAAATAACTTATAAAATATTATTTAAAAACATATTATCACGGGAACCAGGATGGCTCAGAGGGTAAAGCACTCACTTTGCACCCCCAGGGACTGAGGATCGAATCTCAGGCCCTGCCCCAATCCATGTGGACCCATATGCTGAACTGGGGTGTGCTTCCAATGCAGAAGGCCCCCAGTTCAGTTCTTACCCCTAGGTTCGGCCCCTGGCTTGAGGGAGCATGCCTCCCATGCAGGAGGCCCTCAGCCCAGTTCCTGTCCTGCTTGACCCCTGCCCACCTGTGTGAAACAAAACTATGTCAAAAACTGATGACGTACAACTATGGAGACTGCTCTGTGCCCTCCCCCTTCTCTGTCTCTCTCTGTCTGTCAAAAACAATAAAACATATCTTTAAAGAAAAAACATATTATCATGTGACCCTCACCACAGTAAATTATCTTTTAAGTAATAAAAAAGCCCCACACATATTCAAAGCCTAAGACAACCAGACAACTGTATTTTACAATGACCAAAATGTATTCTTATTTTAAATGACATAGGCAACAAAAAAAGCATTAATATCCAAGAAGAGAAGATGGACTGTGCTGATATAACTAGTGGAACTGAAATGTGATTCAGCTGGGAAGAAATATGTCTGAGTTTTGTTGTTGTTGCTTGTCTGTTTGTTTAAATCAAAGCCAGGGCTATCACAGTTAAGGTGGGGATTCCAAGGGGCAAGGGATTTCTCACCCTAAAGCAGAGAGAACGACAAAGACAAGGAAGTGTGCCTAGCCCAAAACCTTTATAGAAAACCTAAGTCACCAAAGCCAAGAGTGGAATCAGAAAGATTAAGGAATGATAAGACCTCACAAACAGGTACCAGAAATGAGGTGTGGACCCAAGAATCTGGCCAGGGAGATAAAAAGACTGAGTCTGGTAATAGCCAAGAATTGAGTTACCTTGATATTCATTTAGATGAAGTTTTCTGAACATGAGGTTGGAAGTTCATAGCACAAACAATGAAAAATAAATATGAAAAAAAGGGAGAGGATTTGTTTTATAAACTGTTCTCAAAGACTTCTTCTGTCTGAGATTATAACCCTTCTTTTATGGGTGGGAATGCTTATATATCCTCTCTTTTATTAAAAATAATAATTGCAAATAATTTTATTTTATTTTGTTTGATGCTCTCACCAGCAATAGAAAGCACTAACAAACCTGAGCCAACCTTTTCATTTGTTTTCTTTTCAATTTCATCAGTCTATGAAATGTTAAAATCTGGAAACAACTGGCTCAGAACATTCATTCATGTGTGCAATTTGATTATGTGAGGTAGTCAATGTAATATGTGAAGTTTGGATTTAAAAAAAGAAAAATTGAAAAGAGTCAATTCAGCTGGCAAATGCAACTGTATAAATTATTTCCTTCCCTCCACACAACTTTATTAATGTTTGAATAGTCATATTTTAAAAATAACATCAAAATATTATAAGAACTACATGGGGGTTGTTTTATTTTGTTTTACTGTGTTTAGTAGCTGCTTTGAGGAATGCATAGTAAATAGGTTTATTATTCTGTGAGTAGCATATGCTCATTTACAAAATTTAAATTAGAGAAAACTCAAAGTTAATCATTTTCAATATTTAAATTTAGCAGACTTCATATACTAAACATCACTACCCAGGAGAATTTCTTAATTCTTTAAGAACTTCTTAATATTTCACTTTCATACAAACTATGTCCATGGCACAAAATTATACTTGAATCATGTGACTATGACTGAGTCCTGCTGGGTATTTATTCTAATCATTGTATCAATTTTTTGAGGATTAAAATAAATCATGAAGATGAGCACTATGCATAGTTACACTCATAAAATTTAAGAGACAATGTGTTAGCCATTAGGCCACAAACAAGCATTATTTTTCTGAGCTGTTTCCAAATCTCATTTTGAGGAGAAGAAATGACACAATGTTTGATATTCAACTGAGTTCTTTTTTTTTTTTTTTTAGCTTGAATAAAATAAATTTGTTTTTTACACTTCTGTAGGTATAAGATCAAGATGTTAGCTGGTTTAATTTCTCTCTTCTTGGCTTGCAGATGACCACCTTCTTATTTTGTCCTCTCATGACCTATCTCTGTGCATGTGCATCCCTATTGTCTCTTTTTGTGTCCAACTTTTTCCTATAAGGACATTCATCAGATTAGGATTAGGGCTCACCCTAACAGCCTCATTAAAATGAGTTCTTTTTATCATTGAAAATTTCATCAGCCATGTTCCAATACCAAAATAAAATCAAACATAACTTAATATAATAATATTACCGTACTAAGCAAATGATTCAAAATGCATATCAAAATCTTATAGTGTTTTATATTATCTCCAACTTTCACTGGTTGTAAATGTGCTATAAAACCAAGTGTCCATTGATAGGATACTAGTTGATATATGGCTTACTCTCATTTCTAGCTAACCACCTATTGGTTAGATGTACATTATATGTTCAATATGTACATTATAGATGTACATATTGAAAAATGAAGAAAGTAAGCATGACAAATAACATTCACATAGAATTTAAAATACCATTTCTGTGAGAGTTCAATTAGCCCAAAATGTGTCATTTTCTCATACTAGCATGTTCCAAATTAAGAAGCAGCACTTTAACTGTAAATCTTAATTTATGAGCTGCTTTTGGGAATGAAATAAATTCTGTTTTAAAAATAACTTTACATTCACTATTTTAAGCAGTATGGAAGAAAACCTTCATAGCCACTCACCACTGTCCTTTCAACCTAAGGAAACAAGTGCCATCTAATAAGAGCTAGATTATCATATAACAGTTATAGTAAATTGTTTCATTTTTCACATAATTTTTCTCCTAATACTCTGCTAGAATGTGAGGAAAAATGGAATTTTCCTCTGCATTGCTTTCCCTTAGCAAACTGCCATTGCCAGCAAAGTGGGTTAATAAGAAATGCTCAGTGACTCGTAGAACATTATTGGTGTTTAGGCAGCACAGAGCCTGGGTGGACACAGAAGTCACTTAGGGTCATACTGCTGAATAAATCTACAATATTTTGCTGGAAATCTCTTCCATAGAACTTAGAAACTTTAATGCCTCCTCTCAGATTTCTGAAAATTCCCCAGAGTTTACATTTCCAAGTGAAACTCCGAGCTTCTTTCTGTTCCCAAGATAATTAGCTCAGGTCAGGGTGGTCTTTCCATCTCATGCATACTATTTCTGTTCTGCCTGGTGCCAGTTCAGATGTCAAAATCAAGACTCTTCCTTAATTTCTACAAAATTCACTAATTTATTTCTGTATCTAACAAACTCTATTAATTATTTGAGATATCACAGAAACACAAACTACACTTAATATCAGGCAGTCTTCTTTTTCAAATTCCTCCTTCTTCCTTATTGCTCTTTCCTTTCCCTTTCTCCTCTTCTTTCATATTACTAACTCTCAATGTTTAAAAATTTATACCCTGGGCTCCAGCCTCCCACTACATGCTATTTTATCTTCCATTCTAACTTTCTCTTCCTCTTCTTTGCTATTTTCCTGTCTTCCTTGCCCGTTAAGGAGTTAAAATGGAAATAGACCATTTTTAAGTTGTAGACTAGTTTCAAATTTTCTAACAGTGACTATAAACAACAACAAAAATAATTTATTTAGGATTCAAAGGTGTCTCACAGTTTAAAGGCGCCCACCTAAAATTCAAACTTAGTTAGAATAATAAAACCTTCAATTATTATGACTCAAATATCCCTTTCTGAGTGACCATGATGGAGAATAAATTCTCCAGAGATGACTTCAGGCAAGTAACTTGTTCAGAAGAATACAATACCTCAGGGAGTTGGAGGCATAGGCCAAGTCACACCATAGAGTCAGAAATCAAAGAGTGTGAGCCCTGGATATGCTTGGTATGTATGTTCATCTGCTTATTTTTCCTTTTTATGTTTAACTACTATTAATACACTGTGGGACAAATCAATTGTTAAAATTGACCTGTAAATGTCCAATGAGTTCTCTAGAAATTCACTGAGATATATAGCACTTATTTCTCTATTTCACCATTAGCTACCCAAAACACAGGTAAATTGATTTCCACTCTCAGTCATGAAGGTGTACCAAAATGCAGAATTAACCAACCAATAAACACCAATAAACAACCAGAAAACTAGAAGAAATAGAAAATATATGACTGCAGTTAGTGTAAGGCTTTCATGCAGACAGAAATAAAACAATTGAGATATACCCTGTAATTGCCCACACTTTCTACCTTGAGGCAACTTCCAGGAAACAGCATGGATAGAAGTGACCCAAAACACAGCCTAGAGAAGAGCTTAGATTTCATGGAAGCAGAGGTGGCTAATATTTCCAGGAATGAGCATATGAGAAATAAAAGCTATGCACAGAAAAAAGTCCTAAAAATTCATCTTGGGGTCATCTTAAGTCTGTGTCTGAATAGCAGTCTGTGCATAAAGGGAAATTTCATGAAGCCACACTAGAAAAAATTTCTAGGAAAGAACAATTACAGAAGATTATAAGATGAGAAATTCCTAGTACTCACATATAGCCTGGAACCATTCAGATTCCCAACAGCTTAAGTAATAGGTGCCAGTGAACATAAAGTATATTTATTAGAAACATTAGAATTAGGGCTGAAGTACAGACTAATCTATATTCACTCTAAAGAAACTTTAAAACAAACCTCAGAATGATCTGACACATGAGTTAATCTTATTGTCTCCAGAACAAAGTTTAGCACTCTTTATAGGAAAACAACAAAATCTAGGCATTCAAATTTTCAAATATCTATATGTCTTAAAAGTTTACATCACAACAAAATATATTTTGTAACTATGTATAGCATGGATGTTACCTAGACTTATGGTGATAATCATAATACATACAAACATCAAAATATCATGTGATATATGTGAAACAAACAGAATGTTATATGTCAGTTGTATCTAAATAAATAAATTATCTGGCATTCAATAAAAACTAAGTAGACATGTGAAGAAGCAGGAAAAACTTGACCAATAATTATAAGAAAAATTAATCAATGGAAATATACTTGGTCTTGACATTGATTGTCAAATTAACAGATAAGAACATCTAAACAGATGATTTAAATATGCTATATAAGCTCAAGAACGTAAGATAAAAATGAAGTTAATGACTGAAATGGGAGGTAAAAAAAAGAACCAAATGATACTTCAAGAAATACCAACATAGGGGAAGCCGGGATGGCTCAGTGGATTAAGCGCTCACTTTGCAGCCCTGAGGACCAAGGATCGAATCCCGGTCCCGGCCTGTGTGGACCCATATGTTGAACTGGGGAGTGCCCCCAGTTTAGTTCTCACTGTGGTGAGACCCTGTGGTCCAGTTCCTGCCCTGTGCAGCCCCGCCCACCTGTGGAATGAAACTATGTGGAAAAACCAATTATGTGCAACTATGGAGACTGTTCTGGGCCCTCCCCCTTCTATCTCTGTATCTCTGTATCTCTCTCTCTCTCTCTCTTTCTCTATCAAAAACAATAAAAATAAAAATAAATCTTAAAAAAAAAAAGAAATACCAACATAAAATTTCTGAAGTAAAAATTTCATAGGATAAGAACAACAGATAAGACAATGCAGAAGCAAAGAACACTAAACATGAAGACACAGTAATAGAATTTTCCAAAACAAAGTACAGAAAGAGGAAAAAAAAAGAAAAAAGGACTGAAACAAATAATGACCAGATTCTCAGTGACATGTGGGAAATTACCACAGATTTAATAAATGAGTGATTGAATCCCATAAAAGAGAGAAAAGAACAGAAAATAAGAATTGATAATAAGGAGGAAGAAGAGGAGGAGGAAGAAGAGGAAGGAAGAGAAATAATGACCAAAATTTTTCCAAATTTGATGGAAATGATAAATTTTCACATTCAATATGCTCCATAAATCCCAAGTTGAATGAATAGAAGGAAAATCACCTGAAAGCTCATTATAACAAAATTGCTAAAAACTAGTGATAAAGAAAACAGTTTTAAAGGAGCCAGAAAAAGGAATAAATTATTTCAGTGCAATAAAAAATGACTGCAGATTTGTATCAGTCACAGTACAATATAAAAGACAATAAAATGTCAATCTTTAAAGAGATTATGGGGGTCAGGGGAATTACTTGATATATAATTCTGTATTCAGCAAAATATCTTCCAAAAATGAAGTCATAAAAAATGAAAACAGAACCTGCACTACAAGAAATGTTGAAGGAAGTTCTTCACACAAAAGGAAAATGACACTAAGAAGAAACATATCTACAAAAGGGACAAAGGATGCTGAAGGTGGTAAATATTTGGGCAAATATAAAAATATATAGATTTTATTTATTATTTAATCTCTTTAAAACATCCAGCACACTTTCATTATTTCCATATGGCCACATTATATATTGCATGCATGTTCACACATGTATATATGTGTAGCGCATTGCTTATTCTGTTTGGTCTCGTGCAGGGAGGTACGCACTGCTTCTAGGGCTCCTTGTTGCCAATGTCTCAGAAATTCCTGTCATGGCATCTTTTGGAAGCTCAAGGGATACCCTTTAGAGAGAGTTGGTGGTTGCTGCTAATCAGGGTAAACTTTGTGGAATAGAATGTCAGTCTTATGACCTATCATCCAGTGGCCTATATGAATTAATAAAAAGTGAAAACATGCACTGAGAAATATACAGGGTCCAGCAGAAGTAATGTCCATTTTTATGAGCTGGTAAACTTAAAAAAGGCTGTTATTTTTGCTGGACCCTGTATATGTGGCTATTCAAAGTAAAAACAGTAATAATAGCAATGTGCATGGAGTTTATGACCTGTGTAAATTAAAAATATATGACAACATTGTTGAAAATGGGGTGGATAATAAAGTATACTGTTATAAGAATCATAGTTAGATATAAAGTTATATAATATTATTTGAAGGTAGACTATGAAAGTTCAGAGTTTCATATTGTAAAACCTAGGCTCATCACTAAAAAATAAAATAAGAAAATGTAGGTAATACACCTTTCTACACTATAGTAAAGATAAATGTAACCATAAAAGTACCTATTTCAAAAGGTGGCAAAAAATAAAGGAAACATATATAAAAATAAATAGGGCAAATAGAAAATAAACAGTAACATAAGATTTAATTCTACCTCAAAGGTAATCACATTAGTTTTAAATGTTCAGAATATGCCAAAAGGCAAAAATATCAGAATGAATGAAAAGACAAAACTCAATTACATGTTATCTACAAAAAATTTACCTTAGATATACTCATAATGACATAAGTTGAAAGTAACGGGAAAAGTTACCAATGCAAACACTAATTATAAGAAAGTAAGAATTGCTCTTAATATGAGACAAGATAGTCTTCATAAAAAGAAATACTACAAGGAATAGAGAGAGAAATTCTACAGTTTAGAGGGATCACTTTGCCATGAAGAGATAAAATCACTAGATATATAAATGACCTAGAACACAGTTTCAAAACACATGAAGTAAAAGAACTATAGAAGAAATAGACAAAACAATAGTCATTTAAAAGCCATAACTATGTTTGGAGATGTCAGTACATTGTGTTCTGCATCAATTGGTAGAACAAGGAGGAAGAGGAATTAATAAAGGAACATGAGATCTGAAAAACACCAAGAACCAACTTGGCCTAATAAACAAAAAACGTTCTGTCTTATAAGTGCAAAATATACTTCTTTTTTTTTCAAATTCACTTGGAATGTTCACCAATATACACCATGTACTGATCCAAAAAAATCAAATTGCAATAAACTTAAAAGAAATAAAATCATACCAAGTATGTTCTCTGACCACATGCAATTATATTGAGCAATAAAATAGAATATTATCCAGAAAATTGCAAAAATTTGGAATTAAACAATACATATGTAAATAAGAAATCACAAGTAAACTTAGAAAATATTTTAAATGAGTGAAAATAAAAACCTAATCATATCTTTTGGGGTTATAGCTATTAACTAAAAGTGATAATCTAAGTTTGAACCTGAAGAAGCTATTAAAAGAAGAGCAAATTAAAGTCAAGGTAATTAGAAGGAAAAAAAAGAAATTATATATATATATATACACACATATATATATATATATATATATATGCAGCAACCAGTGAAATAATAGAGAAATAATAGGAAAATAATAGAAAAAAATCAATCCAAAAAATGGCTAGATTAATTAAGCTAGATTGATCAACCTCTAGCTAGATTGATCAAGAAAAAGGGATGAGACTGAGAGACAGAGGGAGACAGAGAACACAAATTACCAATGTGAAGGATGAAATGAGTGGACATCACTAGAGATCCTAAAGACATTAAAAGGGTGTTAAGTGAATATTATAAACAACTTTCCAACAATTAATATAACAACTTAGATGGTATGTCATATGCCCATTCACCAATCACTGTAAAGTACGGACTGTTATGATTAGCCAATCATTTCTTATGAGGTCTGACAATTAAGTTGGGGAACTCATCTTAGAAAAAGTGCTACATATCTCTTTGCTGAATATCACTGTAGTCTCTTTAGAAGTACTCTTCTTGGGAAGCTATCCACCAATGCTAGACACCCTTTAAAGCAATTTTGGAACTCTTTCTGGAATGGCCATCAGAGTTGTCATTGTATTACCCTCAATGTCCTGAATGTCATTGAAATTTCTTTTTTTCAATATTTCCTTTATCTTCAGGTAAAGAAAAAGTCATGAGGGTGGGGGCAGATCAGGTAAGTAGGGATGGTGTTCCAATACAGTTATTTGTTTAGTGGTTAAAAACTCACTCACAGGCAGTGCCGTGTGAGCTGGTGCATTGTCATGATGCGAAAGCAGTGAATTGCTTTTGAAAATTTCAGGTTGTGTTGTCTAAGTTTTTCATGTAGCCATTTCGGCACTTCCAAATAGTCAACTTGGTTGACTGTTCATCCAGTTGGTATAAATTCATAATGAACAATCCCGTTGATATCAAAAAAGTTTAGTAACATCATTTTGACTCTTGATATGGACTGACAGAACTTTTTTGATAGTGGGGAATTGGTTGTGTCCTTTGTGCACTTGGATGCTTCGTTTCCAGGTCATATTGGTACACCCATGTCTCATCACCAGTGATAACACGGCCCAAAACATTGTTTTGTCTTTCCAAAAAGTCTTGGCAAATTTCAACTCTTCTTTGCTTCACATCATTGAGCTTCTTTGGGACCATTTTTCCACATGGCAAGATTTTTGGTTAAGATTTTTCTGTTTCTCCATCAATATTTCCTTGGTCTTCTATACTTCTCACAGTCAGCCTATAATTTTGACATACAATTTGATGGATTTTTGCAATGTTTTCATCAGTTCTGCTCATTACTGGCCACTCTGACCTCTCTTCATCAGCGACACTTTCTCTCCCCTCAGAAAAGCATTCTAACCATTAGTGTACTGCCATTTTCTTCATGGCATTATCCCCATAAACATGGACTAACATGTCTCTGATTTCACTTCCACTCTTGCCAAGTTTAAGGAGAAATTTAATGTTTATTCATTACTCTAATTCAAGCTTTAACATTCTCATGATGGCACCCAAAAACATATAATAATGAAGGCCACTCAGCAAGACACCACCACATGTCAACATGAACATAGCTATGAGACACTGACATATCAAGGTTATGAAACCTTACAGAGTTTTATACAGTGCTGCTAATGTAAGTGCATGGTGGAAAGTTCACGAACTTAATTGTCAGGCATTGTATCTACTAAATAAATAACTGACCCAATTCATTGTTTGAAAATAGAGACATTGAAATGGAAAAAAAAATATCAACTAAGAAACATCTAATGGCCACACGACATCAAAGTCAAAGATGGTTGATCTTTGACTATTCTAGTTTTGAGTAAAATTCTTATTTAGCAAATTTTAATGAAAAGTAACCAGTGTGTGTATATGAGTATATTAACAATGCTGGTATTCTGAATTTCTTCAGTTTCAAGTGATAGAAATCCAACTAAAATTGGTTTTTGAAAAGTTAAGGAGTAGCTACTGCTGGGTGCAAGTGGTCAAAGTGTGACATACCTCTGTCAGCTCAGTGTCTGTATGTGTCAGCTTGATTTTTAGGCTGAATGTCCAGAACTGGTAACAAAGATGTCTACCAATTTATGCTTATATATCCTACAAGCTAAGTAACTATATCTAAAAAAGAGAGTAGTTCTGTCAATATATTTACAGAAGTTTCATGGATGGTTTGCAATAGTGTTACAAGTCCATCCTGAACTATTGACTATGACCATGGTGAGGAAGAATTCAAATTGGACAGCTCTGAGTCACAACCTCAGTTAATGGTCTGAAGAGATTGTCAGCCTTGTCTGAAAATCATGAATTGAGAAGAATATAGCTCCTCCAAGGTAAATCAGGGTGTTGTATTGCCAGAAAATTCATCTATGATGATACTTATTCCTGAAAAGTAATTTTCAGAACAATAGAAATTATTCACACTTTATAAAGAAGCAAAACAAAATTCAGGGAATAAATTCAAAATCACCTAGTAAAAAGCAATATTAAACTTTAATTTACATTTCCCACTCTGAGGTCAATATTCTTTATACTATGCGATCATTTCAATTTTCCTGCTCAATAGAAATAAGAAACTACATTTTTTTCAGTGTATGGAAGAAAAACACTTTACTGAAAGCTTAAATTTATGCAAATACAAATATATAGTTTGGTGTTCTCACTTATATTCAGAATATAACAATGGATAATAAAATAGAAAGAGGTATTAAGAGAGTCACAACTTTTTATTGAACAACTTTTTACCTGGCTTTACCATACATAAATATCTTTCCCAAATGGTCCAGAAATTCTTCCTACTCAGCTTATGCCAAAGTCTACAGGTAAGAAGCAGCAATCCTCTGTGTAAAGTTGATATAACATCACCATAGCAACAATATTCCTAAGAGAAGAGATGCAAAATTTGTCTAGAAAATTAATCAGCTTCAGCAACAATTTATTTACTGTCTTTGGCAAGTAGTGCAAAGCCATATAAAATCTCTGACAATCTTCCAGTGCTTATTTTTATTAAATAAGACTAGAGATCTCATTAAGATTAAAAAAAAATTTCCAAACCAAAATCACAAACCTTCTATCTCTAAGGCATTTTGTGGGAAGTACCCACCCATTCATGACATGTACTATAAACTTTTTTTCAATTGCATAAAGTAGGTAATTTTTTCATATATTGGTTCTCAACTATCTTATTTTCTGACCTGATGTTCTTAATGTCTATTAGTTGCCTACAGATTTATGCTTAATAAAAATGTCCTGAGAAAAAAGGATATGAAATGAGTGCAGTATAAGTCCAAATACCCACAGTAATCATAATAAATGTGAATGAACTAAAATATCAGTTTATAAAACAGAAATAGTCATAGTAGATACTAAAATTTATATGCTATTTATAGGAGTCAATGCTAAAACATAAAGACACTGAAAGAATGAAAACAAAAAGTATGAAAACTAGTTAAGCTATCTTTTTAACAGATAAAATAATCTTTAAGACAAAAGCATTCTTAGTAATAAAAATTGTCACTAGATAGTATAGTGAAGCAGTTCTAAGTTTACTATAGATGTATTATAGAATTGAACAAATAAATAAATGTGGTGTTTTGTGGAACCAGTTTTCTCACAATGGAAGAACACACACACAACACAAATACAACAAAAATATAAATATATACATATGTTCACATAGACATGCAGATGCACATCTCATATATAGTTTTAAAATCATGGATAAAAGAAACAAATATAATTATTTGTTCTAGTTCTGTGTAAAATGCCATTGTATTTTTTTTTTTTTTAGATTTATTTTATTTATTTTATTTGACAAAGAGAGACAAAGAGAATCGGGAGGGTCCAGAGCAGTCTCCATAGTTGTACAACATCAGTTCTCGACATAGTTTCACTTCACACAGACAGGTAGGGGACTGGATAGTGCAGGAACCAGTCAGGGGGCTTCCTGCATGGGAGGCAGGACCTCTTGAATGCAGGGCTGAACTGGGGGCCTCCTACATGGGAAAAACACCCCAGTTCAGCATATGGGTCCACAGGGCCAGGGCTGGGATTCGATCCTCAGACCCCAGGGCTCCAAGGTGAGCTCTTAACCCACTGAGCCATCCCGGCACCCCCAAGATGTTTTTCATGAAGAATTACAAGCTAATCTAAAAATTTATATAGAACATCAAAAAATGGAAAAATATTCTAGAAATTGATGATTAAAGGAGGGAAAATTACCCAACACAATAACAATATTTATTAAATTTAGAGTGTTGGTAGAAATGCATTGATTTAAAAAGTAATTTATATTTATTTATTTATTTTTTTAAGATTTATTTTTATTGTTTTTGACAGAGACAGAGAGAGACAGAGACAGAGAGAAGGGGGAGGGCCCAGAGCAGTCTCCACAGTTGTATGTTGTTGGTTTTCTACATGGTTTTTGTTCCACAGATGGGCGGGGGCTGCGCAGGGCAGGAACCAACCAGGGGGCCTCCCACATGGGAGGCACATCCCTATGACCTGGGGGGCCTCCCACATGGGAAGCTCACCCTGTCAAGAACTGAACTGGGGGTCAGTATATGGGTCTGCACCGGCCGGGGCCGGGGTTCTATCCTCAGGGTTGATAGACCCCGGGGTTGCAAGACGAGCCATCCCAGCTTCCCCAAAAAGTAATTTATTGATTTAAAAACAAATAAACAAAAAACAGACCAATCTAAAGGCCTGAATCTAATCAACACATAGTATAAAGAAATATGATCTAAAATGAAGTGACACTGAAGATCAGTGGTTAAAGTGGGGACTACTCAATAAATGTTGCTAGTGGGAAATCCCATATTTAAAAAGTTAATTTGGTTCCCTACCTCACACTATACCCCAAAATCAATTGCAATTACATTAAACATGAAAATACAAAAATCAAAACATTAAAACTTAGAACGTACAGTACGTTAACCTTCCTCTCCTGCTGTCCCCTAACACAATCAGCATGCTAATTTGTTGCTGCCTGGCACCACTTTTGTAAAATGGCAGCTAAAATTACTCTGACATTCACCCTGGCCAATAAAAAGCCCATGTACAGAGTCTAAAATGAGAACCAGGATTAAGGTAACTCAAAGTGTCAAGGCAGGCACTGTAGTGCTAAGATTAAGATGTTTATACTACTTAGTAAACTAATGAAAACCTAGTGTGAACAACAGGGTTTTCCAACAAGGCAGATCGGCTCCTGAGTTGGTGGGCAGCCAATCAATAAAACTGACCCATGTGCAGAGGTAAAAGTGGACAATGAAGATGCTATTGGTGTGTTCCAACAGCAGATGGCGGTGCCTAATAAATGAAGAAAGAACTAGCTACTTTCCTCTAGAACCCTGCTCCAGTGTAGTCCTTGTATTCTAAATCAGAAAACAGATTTGGTTTCAACACCTGCTGACAGCTATGTTAGGTTTTTAGTCTTTTATGTTCCTCTTTTTAATTCATTTTAATTTTATATAAAACTACTGATGTATGCACTCTGGTACACTGCATTTTATTTTCCAAAAAGACAGTGGTATACACCAAAGCTGGGCATGTACTCAGCTCTTAGAGATTCTGATATGACCTTCACTGCTTTTGTAATTAGCCCTTTGTAAGTAAACCCTCTTCAAATGATCCAAATTTTTAAAATTCTGATTCATACACCTATTTTTTTTCCCCAGGTTTGGCACCAAATCAGAATGTTTGATGGCAAAATCTATATGATTGCCTACTGGTTCGTAATAATTGTTCTGGCTGAAGTTTGGAATTCTGAACTCACAGAAAAAAAGACCAGAATTAGGTAGCTGGTAGCTCATAACCCAGTCAATATAAGCCCCTTAAGTATGTTTCTAGGAATTAGGATGAGAGGTAATGAAATGAGTTCTTGGGAACCATATTTCTACATACAGGAGTATGTTCACATAAAACTTAGCGGCAATCCATTGATAACAGAATAAAAGAAAGCATATTAAGTACCTGTCTATCTTAGTGATAATCAGATTTCTTACCTTCTTACATCATTTAAAACTTTATACAATAGGAAGCATGCTGGGATAGCTCAACAGGTTGAGCAGGTACCTTGCAACTTTGAGGTCCAGTGATTGAATCCCGGCCCAGGCCTGTGCAACTCCATATGCTGAACTGGGGCACAACTGGTAACCACTGAGCAGGCTCAGCAGTGAAGGTTCTCAGCTTCCACGTGGGAGGCCACCATTCAGTTCCCACCCCACACAGCCCCACATCCACCTGTGTGGAATAAAATTATCACAAGTAATGATGTACAACTATGGAGACTGCTCTGAGTCCTCTCTCTCTCTCTCTCTCTCTCTCTCCCTTCTCTCCTAAATCTTCTTTAAAAAGTTTATACAAATAAACTTTCTAATCTCTTAGTGTATGTATACATTTTTTAATAAGGTGGAATTTATTCATGATGTAAAGTTAAAAAAATCTTGTTTATATATTTTAAAGTAAGTATATTGAAACCAAACTTTAAAAAATTAAGATCACATATTTCTCTGGTCTAAAGGTGACTTTACCATCAGGCGTTGAAGACGATATTAACTCCGTGGTTGTAAGATCAGGAGTAAGGATACCAGACCATGGAGGTTTTGTCCCTAGAGTTCAAGATTCTTCCATTTTTCAGAGTTTAACTCTGAATTTCAAGATCCTTAAGCATGATGATCATAACTGGGAGGATTTGTTTTGCTCTGTGTTGTTTTCTGTGCTGTGAGATAATTAGCAATAGTTCACTCTATTTTTTAAAGCCTTCTGCTTTTCTCCAGCCTGTGTTTACTTAAATTTGTTTCTAGTATTAATGACAAAAAGCATTTCACAACTCAGCTCCAACTACTTTCCCAGTGTCATCTCCTGTTTTTCCACCTAAAAACCTTTCCCCAGCCTCTCTCTGCTGGTACAACCATACTTTGATATACCTATTGCAGGAAATGCTGCTCATTCTTACATGCCTATCTATGTACCTCAGGTCTCCTTGTCTGGAATGCTCCCCCTTTTCACTGAATCCTTTCTAGCAGCTGCTTCTTGGTATTTTCTCTCTATTCTTTTTTCACACTGCATTGTCTTTGGGCTGTGGTATATTCTGGGACCAGAAGTCTCTCTTGCTTGTCTGCATCTTCCTGGGTAGGTATTGTCTGTCCTACCCTGAAATATTATATTAGCTTTTAAGTTAACCTGCTTTGTATGTCATAAGAACCTATTATGTGTCAGGTACCCTGCTAAGCTCTGGCAATGAAAAAATTGGCAGGGCAGCAGAGTAAAGAAGGTGGAAGACAACAGACATTTGGGCAAAGATGTACATTAGAACAGTTCATCCTGAAGGCATGTGCAGAAAGCACAGTGGCCAGAAGAGTGTTAAAGACATTACCTGCTGGTCCTACTCTGCACTGTTGCATTTGCAAAGTCACATTCATAGAGTTGTTATTTTGGGGGGAAGAAAAGACAAAATATATTTAGAGCAAATAGAGTTTTTTTCTGGGGCAATCTTCCTACAGCACTCCCTTGTCCAGAATTATAGGGAAAAGATCCATATGCCCTCTGAGAACACAAGAGCCCCTTTGGCTTCATCAGATCCCCTGTGATGGCTCTTGTTGCACCAGGTCTCTCTCTTTCCTGGCACCTGGCATACCTACAATTTTTAATTTTTTTAAACCTGATTACTTGGTGATTTTCTATAATGCTGGACTGTAAAAGCCACAGGCCAGAGCTGTGCTTCTTTTTCTTACCTTTATCTTCAGCACCTAATACAGTACCTGGCACATTAAAATGTTCAATAAATATGTCTCAGAGAAGAGCCCATAAATGATAATACTATGATCAGCTAAATAGCTACATAAATTTAGATACACTGTCTCATACAATCCTTACAATAACCCTATTTAACACATGAGCTAGCTGAGTCTGAGAACTGGAAAATGGCAGGGTTTAAGATTTGAATCCAGGGGAAGCTGGGATGGCTCAGTGGGTTAGGCGCTCACTTTGCAACCCCGGGGACTGAGGATCGAATCCCGGCCCCGGCCCGTGCAGACCCATATGCTGAACTAGGAAGTACCCCCAGCTCAGTTCTCACTGGGGTGAGACCCCGGCCCAGTTCCTGCCCTGTGCAGCCCCGCGCCCACCTGTGGAATGAAACTATGTGGAAAAAACCGATGATGTACAACTATGGAGACTGTTCTGGGCCCTCCCCCTTCTCTGTCTCTGACTGTATCTCTCTCTCTCTCTGTCAAAAACAATAACTAAATCTTTAAAAAAAAAAGATTCGAATCCAGTTCGGTCTGGTCTTGTTGTAGGTATATTCTTAGCTATACAGTCTTATAGTAATATCCATGCTCTTAATGGAAAAATGGGAGATGTTTGATACAGCAAGTTTTCAGAAACAGCAGGGACTAGAAGCACGGCACAGAATGAAGAATCATTTTTAGCAAGTCCCTTTGACACCAAATAGAGAAGTGCTGGATTCTTGCCACTTCCTATTGTACAATGACAAATTGAGAACCATGTAAATATCCAAAATAAGAAAACTATAAACTTATTGCACACCTGCATGATGAAATACTATGGAGTCATTACAATTCATGTTTTATAAGAATTTGGGAAAACATTCAAGATGCATCATTAGATAGAAAGGGAAGATTATAAAATAAACCATATATTATAACTCAATTTTGTTTAAGTATATATTTCAATATGTTTTAACAAATGGTATACACACAAACACACACACACACACACACACACACACATTTTAGGAGGATATACACTAAAATGTCAATAATGCTGTTATGGGTAGTAGAATTATGGACAATTTTAATTTTATTTCTATCTTTTTTTATTTTTCTGTACTTTCTATAATTATCATATACTATTTTTATAATTTTGCAAATATAATCTAGTTAAATATGTGGATAAAATAAAATAAACCAAAATATAAATAGTTATTTTTCTCTTATTGAAAAATAATGCTTTTATTTATTTATTAATACTACATCTGTATGAAAAAAATTAATGTAACAAAAACAATTTAGAAGACCAAAATAAGTTAGATCAACACTCAAGTTGCAAACAGAATTACCCTCTGTTTCCTCCTACTCCTCCCTATGTAATTCTGCTACCAAAATTGATGTCCTTAGCAACTATTCACAATATATGTTCACAGGTACATTAATTTTAGGGTTCTAGTCACTTGTTTAACATATGGACCAAAAATATGTACACTTAAATAAACAAAAGGTTTGCATCCACAACACTGCTAACATCCCAGAGTCCCTATGGAAGTACTAAGCTTATTTTCACAGCCAATTTTTGCCTTTTGGCTGCCCTAGGTCCTGGCTTCATTCCCAGATTAGGTCTTGGCTCCTGCTAGGAATCAACTAACTGCTGAAAATGCAGAGACTTACAAGTCAAAAGAGTGGAAAAGAAAAGCTTGAAGAATGAGCTGGTCACTCAGCTAGCTAACAAGCTGTATCTGGTGGAGGGAGACAGAACAGAGGCTCCCACAGATCATCAAAGGGATTCTAGAATGGCTCACAGAATGTCTGTGACAAGCTGCAGGGAGTTCAGAGGTAGAACTGCTCCAAACTTAAATGCTGATGATAACCTAACTACATTTTTTTTCTCATTTGATTATGTTCCATGAGGTTCTTACTTTTTATCTCCTCCTCTCATATTGCTTTCTCCTTTATCACACCATTCAATAGTTATTCTCACTATTAGAAGGTAATAAAATTCTTTCTGCCTTGTTCCTGCCCCCACAGAAAATGGTTTAGCCTAGTTACCTAGGGTAGAGTGTAAGCCTGGAAAGTTTATAGGTACTAATAAGATTAGCAGGATGGTCCTCAACACTTCTACAAACTCTATGGAAATCAGAGCTCCTAGGAAGCCCAAGAGCTTTGCTGAAACCTGAAGTTTATCTTCTAACAGCTTTCCTATGTACATAGACAGTAAATATTAAGCAATAAAAACCAAAATGAGTGTTGAGTAAACAATATGTAGATGTGGAGTATTGAATAATGAAGGACAGAAAAACAGTGTCCCAGGAACCAGAGGCAGCAGTTTCAAGTACCACCTTCTCACAATCCCCATCTCTAAATCCAAGTGGGAGAAAAACCTCTTCCAATGGAATCACTGGGTTATTCTAGCATTTTGTTTCAGGAAGAGTTTTCCCTTTCAGAAACATTGTCCATTCTAATGTACTACTTTACTCTTTTCTTTTTTTTTTTTAAAGATTTATTCATTGTTTTTGACAGAGAGAGAGATACAAAGACAGAGAGAAGCGGGAGGGCCCAGAACAGTCTCCATAGTTGCACATCATTGGTTTTTCCACATAGTTTCATTCCACAAGCGGGCTTGGGGATGTACAGGGCAGGAACTGGACCGGGGTCTCACCCCGGTGAGAACTGAACTGGGGGCACTCCCCAGTTCAGCATATGGGTCAGCATGGCCGGGGCCGGGATTCGATCCTCAGTCCCCAGGGCTGCAAAGTGAATGTCCAACCCACTGAGCCATCCCAGCTTCCCCTACTTTACTCTTAATCTAACCTAGGCCAAACATTTCATCTTGATACTATGTCCCTTCATTTGCTGGGATATTTTATATGTCTGTATATTTAAAAGAGATAAATTCACAAGAAATTCTTGTTGTATTAGAACTGTTTAGTTTTTTGACCATGGTAGCAAATATAGAAACCTAAAGAGATGATAAAATATATAGAATTTAATACACACATACATATTAATGAGTACAAGTAAAATTGGGAAAATTGGAATATGATCTTAGGATGCATATATGCAATAGTTTTGCAAAACAAATGTTACCTTTGAGAACAACTAGGCAGTGTCAAACTATATGTAAGCCTGTAATTATCTCAAGTTACAAATCTTTAAAAATAATAGTGAATAAAGCTAACAACCTGTTAAATAAAGCATATTTTATCCACCCCACCCCCCCTTTTTTTTCAGTGTGCTTCATAACTACCTAGAATTCTAGGTTCAAATTTCACATTCTCTCACTCCTTGAAGTTTTGTACAGGAGTGTGGCTACCCTGGGATATTCATGGGTACCTTAGGGTAGCCATTCCAAGTGCACCCCTCTTCTCTTACCCCAGGCTCCACATGAACTGCATGAGACATCTGAAATGCACATGGTGGATCCCCAGTGGAACATAAAAGCTTCATCCACACCACTTCCTCTTCTCAAACAGCCCCTCCTTGGCCATCTCAGGCAGGCTCAGAGCTCTACAAACCTGAAGTTCTGAAGCCTTCAATACTCAGAGCTGGTCTGTGTTTGGTGAGGGAAGGCAGGCACTGTACTTTTTGGGTGGGCACCTCTCCTTGGCCCTGCTAACTTGTCATACCTTGTAAAGGGGTATAGTCAGAAAAAGGCCAGGGTGGGACCTCTCTTGTCAAACTCCAAGAGTGGTGTCAATCATTCTTGCCATTTTATAGAGAATAAAATTAAGACTTAGAGAAATTTTGCCTCACGCAACCAATAACTGACAGTAGGAAGTTTTAGGTCAGATCTGTCAGAGTCCAGAGGTCTGATGGAAATCTGAATAAAATACTCAATTTCTTAATTTTAAGGAGTCTACCAAGGGCCTTCCTGTCTCCTCACAGCTGTTGTAATTATGAGTCAGATATACAAGTTGCCTTTCTCAGGATTTATATTGTTAATTTAATAGGACAGATTAGTATATTGGAATTGAATTCAATTCAACAGGCATTCATTGAAAACTTATGCCACAGTCATTTAGACACTGCTCATTATCAGCAAGGCCAGCTCATTAATCTTGATTAATTCAGGTGCCAGTGCTACATCATAAAAAGTAGAGGCTAAACTTAAACAAATGCATTATGCCGTCACCATTACAAAGAGTAATGTTTTAGCAGGCACTCCTGAAACACATCCCTGCATTTTGCTCTATTTCTCCATTATTTTCAGAAATTTTTCTATAATTTTTAAAGAATAAATTGATTAGATAGAATGATATACTAAACTCACCCTCCCTCCCCTCAAGGTAGAGAGAAAGAAAAGAGATAAAGTAGAAGGTGGACAGTGTAAAGAAATGAGAGTGGAGGAGAATAACAGAAAGCTAAAGGGTTAGAAATGCTTTCTAATTTGTCAACTATAGCCCTCCCAGGACCTCTCACTTCTAAACTTAAGAAGGTTTTTCAGATATATCTTTGTTCCTCTGGCTAGAACATCTTAGTCTGTTCCTGCAAGTGTCCTCAATATTTCCTACTGATGGAGTGGTTTAGACATGTAAGACTGACTTTATCCTACATCATGCAGAGTGAGCTGAATGGTCCATCGTGTCAGCTGGGAAAAACAAATTCTTCTTCACACTCAGTGGGATAAAATGTGGGATCTCCAGAAACAAGAAAGGAGGGAAACTTCTTGTTACAGTGCATCATGAACATTTATCACATATCTCTTTAACAGTCATTTGTGGAAAGGAGGCTGTAGAAAGAACATGTGGGCTTTAGGGCATGGATTTGGGCACCTTTTCTGACAGCCCAGAGGTGTATTTTTCTGGACTGTCTTCTGCCTTCTAGTTAGATAAGACTTTGGAGTCAAATCTCCAAGTAAGACAGGTGTTACTTTAGTAAGATAGAATTGTACAGATTTAGGAAATCATTCTCAAAATAATGAATTTAGTCTGCAGAATCCACATATGTTAAACTACTTAAAAATGTGAAGAGAAGTCATCTGCAATATTTTTCCCAGTAGAAAGTATATTGGAAGTGAATGAAGTCAGTCAATAACAGGAGCTGGAACACAAAGAATTATGTAAGTGGAGAAAGAAGTGGGCTAAGGCTGAATAGCTGAATAAGAGGACCAAAGCAAAGGCCAGGAAGCAGGAATGTAGGTGATGGTTAACAGTGAGGCAGAGATGGGTCTTCTAGCCTGGACAGCTGCTATAGCCAAGAATACTTCCTGCTTCTACATTTAACCTTCTACTTCCTATTCTCAACACAGCCACAAAACCCACCAATGACTTCCTATCTACTTGAAGCTCAAAGACTTACCTGTGCCCCGCAGCCTCTCTTGATTGATCTAGCCCCTGGCTATCTCTTCTATTACATTTTCTACCATTCTTTTCTTAAGTTTATTTCAATCATCCACTTTGATCAATTTGCTATGAAGTAAATATCTCAAGCATGTTTCTACTTCAGTGATTTTGCACTTACTTTCGTCTGTGCCTGGAATGTTCTTTTCCTACATAATCACATTCTGCCCTCCTTCAATTATTCAAATCTCTATTCAAATTCCCCCATAAACCAAGAAAGCTTCCTTAACCACCCTATCCAAAATAGCACATATAGTTAAACCTAAATTGCCGTCTTCCCTCCTATCCTTCTTACTATTTTTTCACAATAAGAGTTAATAACTGGTGTCATGTTTGTTTATTGTCTGAACCTTATACTGGCTTTAAAGTATGTGAGACAGGGACTTTGTTTATATGATCTCTGTACTGTAATACCTACAATTTACCTACATGAGGTAAGCACTCAGAAGCATTTGTAAAGTGGAGAAATGAAGTAGATTGAGTGATTCATAGCAGAGCATTAGGTGAGAGATGTGGCCAAATAGATGAGATTAAACTATTAAAATAATTGAAATGTAGATGTAGTCAGATATGGAGGCAATGAATTTTCTGTAGAACAGAGTTCAAGCACCAGGACCCAGCATAGTTCCTAGCGCACAGTAAATTGTTCATAAAATATTTTCATGATAATCTTATGTTGCTGAACTAAACAGAGAAATTCCTTTTCTGTCTGAGGAGGAGAAACTGTTTGAAGACATGAGTTTCATCTGACCCATGAGCTAGAACCAGGCCAGAAGAGGGAGGCTGCTTCCCTAAAACCCCTGTTGGAGGAGGCTATCTCAATATAATCAACATTTGTTCTGATATAAACCAGGGCCCATGCCCTGCCTCCCTTTGTGTGCTGGCTCCTGGAACAGGCCATTGTTCTGGTCTGGATAAGCACGTAAAGCAGAGGTGTCCAATCTTTTGGCTTCCCTGGGTCACATTGGAAGAAGAATTGTCTTGGGCCACACATAAAATACATGAACACTAATGATAGCTGATGAACTAAACAAATTTTTTTTTTTTACATCTCATAATATTTTAAGAAAGTTTATGAATTTGTGTTGAGCCACATTCAAAGCTGTCCTGGGCCGCATGTGGTCTGAGGGCCGTAGGTTGAACAAGCTTGACGTAAAGTGATTTTCTATAGCTGGTAGCATTCATATACTTGTACCTATGAGTATCCCCTCCTTTACCCTATATAATTATGTGGTGCCTGCCAAGTAGGGATCCATTTCATCTGGTAGCCCCTGAGATGTTTCCCATATATAAGTTTCTCTTAATAAACTGCATTCATTCCAAGACTGAAATGGCTAGCCTCTTTCTTAGGACTTTTCCTGCCCTCTTATGGAGGTATATTTTCAATTCTACCACCTTTCTAAAGGTCTGCATATACTTACACTGTCATGTAATAGAACAAGGAAAACGCAATCACTCAAATCATATACTTAACAGTCCCAAAATTCCTCATCACCTGTATAGAACATGAGAGCAGTTACGAACTCAATTGTTGTCCTACACAAATTTGTATGTTGAAGACCTAACTCCCAATATAACTATATCTGGAGATAAGAATTAAGGTCAAATGAGGTCATGAGGGTGGAGCCTGAATTTGATAGAAATGTGACATTATAAGAAGAGAAAAAGATATCTCTCTCTCTTTACCATGTGAAGACACAGCAAGAAGGTGGCCATCTGCCAGCCAGAAAGACAGCACCCACCAGAAACCAAATCTTCCAACACTTTGATCTTGAAATTCCAAGCCTCCAGAATTGTGAGAAATAAATTTCGTTAAGTTACCTATTTGTGGTATTTTGTTATAGTAACTTTGACTGACTAAGATAGGAGTTTTCTAATAGTTTTGATTTTAGAACTTCTTTTCTACTGAAGGATTTCTGGGAACTCTTATCTTGGGTGAAAAAAAAACACATTCTGGTGATGGGTGGTAAATGGGACAGTTTCCTTTTTAGAGACTGACTCCAAGTCAATATCTATCCCTGAAGCATGTAGCATAAGGACCCCATTATAAGTGTCTTCTGAAGATGTATTATGGAGAATAATGTCTAAATTCCCTTGGGACAAGCATCCACTTTTCAGAGCTATATTGCGCTTTCTCACAGATCAAGAGGGCTGTCATCTGCTGTTAATACCAATGTTCTAAGCTGCTCTAGAAAAAGTATTTTAAGTGGTTTCCATGATCAAAACAATGTTTCTAAGCAAACGTGTATCTGCATTTTTTTAATACAAAGAGCAACAATTTCTTAGTCATACAAATTATTAAAAATTAATTTTAGGGCATTCCAGGATAGCTCAGTAGCTGAGTACTTGCTTTGCAATCATGAGGCTCAGGGTTTGATTTCCAGCTCCTGCCAGTGCAAACCCATATGCTGAACCAAGTCACACCTAGTAATCACCAGGATGCAACAATGTCGAAGGTTCTCGCCTCCCATGCAGGAGGTCCCTGGTTCACTTCCTTATCTCATGCAGCCCCACATCCACCTGTATGAAATGAAATCATGTCACAACTAATGATGTACAACTATGGAGACTGCACTGGACCCTCCCCCCTCCCCTTCTCTCTCTCTCTCCCACCTTCTCTCAAACAGTAAATAAATCCTTAAAAAATTTAATTTTAAAAGAAAAGCAGGATACATACATAGATTATACACATCCATATATTATTAAAACAAATTTTAAAAAATACAAGTGAGAAAAGCATACTAGCCAATTCAGTTGTAGTCTTGGATGATGTTAGCTAATGCTTACTGAATACTTTCTGGAGCCAGATGGTTTATCTAAATGATTCATTTCATCTCATAGCAACCCCATGGTATAGTTACTATTAACATCATCTCCATTTTAAGAATGAAGAAGCTGAGGCACAGAGAAGTAAAGGAACACTTACAAGGCCATATTTTCAGTTGGTGGAACAGCTGAGATTTGGACCTAATCAATTAGACCCTAAAATCTACATACTGCCAAAAATATAGTATTCTAATTCTTCTACTTCCCCACTTTTAATAATAAGCATGATTTACTTTCACAATGAAAAGAAATTAGATTCTCCTTATTTCTTGTTTGTCATTTAGAAAAATAAAATAGCATTAATGGATCAATATACCAAATTCAAGGTGATGTACAAGATATATCCTAAAATTATGATCTGTTTGGTAGAACTCTGCCTTGCATGAATAAAATTCCATAGCCCATTTCTTGCTGTGACTGTTTTTATAGAATAGGCAACTGCATACTTCCTGATGGAATGACCCATACCTTAGAAAGATTGTCCGGGGGAAGCCGGGATGGCTCAGTGGGTTAGGCGCTCACTTTGCAGCGCCGGGGACCAGGGATCGAATCCCGGCCCTGGCCCGTGCGGGACCATATGCTGAACTGGGAGCTCCCCCAGTTCAGTTCTCTCTGTCTCTGTATCTCTCTCTCTCTCTCTCTCTCTCTCTCTCTCTCTGTCAAAAATAAATAAATAAATAATTGATTTTAAAAAATTTAAAAAAAAAAAGATTGTCCGCTATGACCACATCTGCAATCTGAATTATGATTTTCAAAAGAAACTAGAAAGAGAAAACTACAGTAGCATAAAGTATGTGATCTGAAAAAATATTAATGTTAAAAAAATCCTTTTATCTTCTTACAATCATTATTAAATTCTACTTACCGTAATTTTTAAAAATATATTTCTGGGAAAAATACATCATTTAAAAAGTATGGATTTTTAAATGTTATAATTTTCTGAAAGCAATATGAACCCTTTAAGTAGTAAAAAATTAAACAAAATACAATGGCATCCATTGAAACTCAATAACTACAAGCCCTTTTAGAAGGAAATTTAAAGAGAAAAGAGTACATTTGAATCTATATATGATATATACTGTAAGAATCAGTGACTGTAAGTTCCATTTTACAAAGTTAGATACAGATCTAAGGAAGGCCATAATTTTGGGTGAGTTCTAGTAATACAGCCAAAGCAACATTATACATTGCTGCTGTCCATGAGGTAGTATGTGTCTCAGTTGCATGTTTTGCATGATTTTAAGGAGATCAAAGATTTTTAAGTTTGCTTCCAATCAACATTACATCATAAAAAATAAATATATAGTAAAAATAAGATCGAGGATTTTAAGATTCTTTCCTTAAATATTTATTCAGAGTTGAAAAAGACACATCTCATTAATTGTTTCCAAAAGATCACTTATTATTCTATTTGAGTGAAAGCCTCCTGCTTGTTATCACACAGCTACTTTTCTACTATTTTATATATTCTCATCATGCATTTATTAGGTTTAAATTAACAGAAGTATGTTATAGATTCTTATGTAAATAGTATACCATTCATAAGCACATACTTATAATGACTAATATTTTCTCTCCTTTGTTGCTCTTAGTGTCTACAAAATTGATTAAACTGCACTCTTAATATATACTTTAAGTATGGGTATAGAGCAATCTATTCCCAAATTACTGGTTCTGAACTATAGAACACCAGTTTTGGTCAAGTAGGATAGATTGTTCCACCTCAGATGTTAGGATTTGCTTCTTCCATCAACTGATCCATCAAATTAATTATAAATTAATAGTTTCAACCATGAGATGAAATTACAAATGTGACAATGTATGAGTAAGTCTTAAGGGTTCATCTCTATCAGACTTAGTAAGGTATAGCTGAACAGCCTATACAATAGAAATTTGGCTATGCAAAAAAATTCTAACATGCACATTAGAAATGCAACTAATGCTCTCATTTGGAGGTCAAGGAGAGGAGAAAGAGCCTATAAGGAACCAGGAAGTAGTAGAAAAACAAGAGAGTACAGCATCATGGGAGGAAAAAGGAAAAAACTTTTCCATATACCTAAACCATACCTTCTATTGTTCCATGCCTGAAATTTGCTATATGTAGCAAAAAGTTTTAAATAAGAAACTAGAACAAATAATAATTTTGTATAGAGAAAAAGGAGAAATAATTTGGGCCATTATTAAAAGACACATTTATCCCTTTATTTATTAACTTGGTTTTTATTAACCAGAGGTTAATTTTGAAGGTCGTGAACCTGAGACCAAGAAGGAGGAAGCTGAGAAAGCCATTTCCAGATCTCTCAGCATGCCAGAATCGTGGAGGACAAACTTCAAGGAATTTTCTTCATTTGCAGAGCAATAGTCACTTCATGGGTTGGCCAAAAAATGTCATGTCTAGCGGCAAGAAACATGAGAAAAAGACAAACTAACAAAACAAACCAACACACAAACAAATCAGGATAGAGAAAGATGAGAGTAGTGCTCCCTGACTCTTCACTACCGCCACTCAATTACCATAGACATTGTAGACACTGCATGAAGTAGCCAGACAGTAGATTCTGGAAGAACAAATACAAATTAAACAAACAAACAAACAAACAAACAAACAAACAAAACCTTGGAGATGCAGGGAATGCTCAGCAATCTGAATGCATCCCTTGCAACTGTGAGATCCAAGGATCCAATCCCAGCCCCAGCCCAGGGAGACCTATACGCTGAACTGTGGCACAACTGGTAACCACAGGAATGGCACAGCAATGAAGGTTCTCCCCTCCCTTATGAGAGCCACCCTATTCTGTTACTTCCCCATGGGGCCCCACAGCCACCTGTGTGGGATGAAACCATGTCACAGCTAACGATGTACAACTATGAAGACTGCTCTGGACCCTCCTCCCTTCTCTCTCTGTCTCTCTTGCCTTCTCTCAAACAATAGAATAAATTTAAAAAGTAAAAATAAAAGGTTTTATTTTCTCTGTTGAAAATAGTTTTCCCTCTCCTTTTTTCCCCTTTGAGCAGTTACTGCAGAATAACTGTAAGTGCTATCTACTCTCTTTGAAATATATAAATCTCTTTGAAGACTACATTGGGATTTTGTCAGCTTTATGATCTAGGAATGTCTTTCTCGAGGATCTGAAGCCATCTGTTTGAAATGTAAGCATCAAGTGAGATAGTGCTTCTATCTATCAGTTTCTGTGGGAAGATAGGAGCCTAACTACCTTATGCCCCTTGCTCCAAGTTACCAAAGTACCTCCTGTCATAAAGATATGACAAGTTCGGTTCTCCTCTGGAGAAAGCTCATTCTACAGCACAGATGGTTACCCCAATTACCAAGTAAGGTTAGGATAAACTATGTGTGACAAAAGGTGTTGCAAAGACCACTTACTGGAAGATTAGTTATAGTTTTATTTCGAAAGTATGTATTTAATGGGCTGTATCAGCTTGGCTATATATTATAAAAGGGAAGGTTTCTTTCTGTCTTTGAAATCTTAGTTGATCTCCTGTGACACACATCACATTCTCTTTTAGTGCTTATTCAATAATAAAGTGTCTTCTATTTCAACTAGGTTTGTGAAGAGGAATTCTGGGTTGGGAAAAAATTTTGTTTTAAAATATATTTCCCCAACAATACCCATTTACTGTTTAAATTAACCATCTACCTTAATTAAAATAAAAAAGAAATAGTCTATTTATGAAAAGTGTTACCTACCAAATGGTAAAGGAAAAGTAATTTTTTAAAGAAACTGTTAGAGAAGCTGGATTATACATAAGAAAACTGAAGATTTTTAATATGATTCCGACTAGAGAGCTTTCCTATTTTCTTTCCAAAATAATGCATTATGTTATAAGGAAAATATATAAAATAAATTATAGAGTAGAATAAAGGGTTTTAAAGGAAAACTACATTTTAAATAAAGTCAATTTTATTTGACAATTAAACAAATATGTACTTTCTATGTTCCAGTCACTGAGGAGACCATAGGCAAAGAGAATCTGACGGCTACTGTCCCAAAGTTGCTCAGAGTCTAGCTGGGAAGACACTATTGCACACTTAATTTTGTCTAAATAAGTAGTAATAACCAGGAATGTCTTAATCCTTAGATGAATAATTTGTATTTGTATTTACAGATTTTTCCCCCAACATTTAACTTTCACTTTATAGTTTAAGTATTTATCCAATTATGATGTGAAAGGGGGTCAAAACACTAAATCCTAAGATTTTAAAATGTAAAAACTTTCTATGTGTCTAAGTTATGAAGGAAATGGTTTTTAACAAAGTCTTGGAAAAGAGTTAGCAAGGTTTTCTTAAGGGGAAGTATGAAAAAAAAAATGTAATTCCAAGGCAGGTCAAATTCAACCCTTTGCCCATAAATTATGGTGAAAAATTGGAGGAAACATAGCAAAAGTATTAGCTGAGTCTTCTGTTTGTCCTGCTGGTCCCAAAATGCATTGAGTCAAGTTGAATTCTTATTCCCAGCAGGGATTTATTTTTAATCAGGGATGGAACTATATTTTAATTATGTGTGTGTCCTGAGGCAGAACCGTATGAGTCACTTGGATTATTTCATTCTCTGGAACTGTGAAAAGTAGTGTCTGAACCCACCTCGTTTCACATCACAGTTGTACAACTCTACACATTTAACTGCAAGATTAAAAAGGTCTGTGGACCTGGGTTTGAATTTCTCCTCCGACACTTGTGCCACCTTGGGGATTTTAAGAAACATTTCCAAATCCTGCGTTCCTTAATCATGAAATTAAGGTAAAACTTACAGTGCTTTTATAAGAATTCAGAAATAGTCAAAGGCATTGAGCATGATGAAATATGTACAATCTCTTGTATGAAGCAGAGCATATTAAGTATTCATTTCCTTCCATTCTTTTGAAAAACCTGCATATGATTTATGATAGACTAGATAAGCGATTTTCAAACTTTCTGATCTCATAAATCCATTATACACCTAAAAATAATTGAGGACCACAAAGACCTTTTGTTTATATGAGTTATATTTATCAATATTTATATCATATTAAAAAATAAACTGAAATTTTAAAAAATATTTATTACTTACTTTAAAATAATAAATCAAGGTATTTTAACATTAGAAAGCTTAGTTTTTGAAAATTACCTATATTGTTAAGAAATAGTGAAAATTTTGTGAAGTTGTTTCACAATTTTGAAAACCCATTAATTTCAGGTTTATTAGGACGCAATGATATTCTTATATTTGCTTCTGCATTTAATCTGTTTTAGTATGATTTTTGGTTGAATTACAGAAAACAATCTGGCCTCACACAGATATGTAGTTGGAAAAGAAAGTAGCATTTTAATAACCGTTCATATAATTATAGATATTTTTTCTTTGATATTATACCCCCCCAAAAAAAACCAAATAGCCAAGGACCTCATCAGAAAAAAATTTAGGGGAAGCCAGGATGGCTCAGTGGGGTAGGCGCTCACTTTGCAGCCTTGGGGACCAGGGATCGAATCCTGGCCCCAGCCTGTGCTGACCCATATGCTGAATGGGGTGAGCTTCCCATGCAGGAGACCCCCAGCCCAGTTCCCGCCCTGTGTACCCCCGCCCACCTGTGTGAAACCAAAACATGTCTGTCTCTCTCTCTCTGTCTCTGTCTCTCTCTCTGTCAAAAACAATAAAATAAATCTTAAAAAAAAAAAAAAGAAAAAGAAATTTAGGTTTTGGGAAGCTGTCAAGTTCATGTGACAAACACCACAAAGTACTAGTAAAATTTGATAAACTAAAGAACAATAGAAATGCAATGTATTATTGTTTGTGCTGAGGTCTACTAATGCTAATCCTAGATGTGTCCATTTTAGAATAAATACAAAGATCCTAATAATATACAATCTAATCTTGAAATGATACAATGCAATGATTTACTTCAAAATAATTCAGAGGAGGTCTTTTTTTTTTTTTTTAATGGAAATGCCATGGTTTACTCAGTCATTTCCTATGTTTATAAATAATGCTAGAATAAATAATCATGTGTATATTTTGTTTCAAATTAATAAAGGTATAGATTCCTAGAAGCAGAATTGCTGATTTAAAGAATACATAAATAGATGATTTATTAAATATTGCCAATTTACTTTTCATCAGGGTTCCACCATTTTGCAATTATCACCAGCAGTATGAAAGTGCCAAAACAGACAGCTTTGCTAGCAAAGTGCAAAGACAAACTTTTTACTTTTTGATAGGTAAATATGATATGTCAGTGTTGTTTTCATTTGCATTTCTCATTAATATGAAGTTGAGCATATTCTATATGTTTAAGGATCCTTGGTAAATATTTTTCTATAAACTCTGTACTGTTATCTGTTGCCCATCTTTCCACTGAATGTTTGGTCTTTTTAAATTTTTTTCTATTTTTAAAAGTTTATCATGTATTAAGGAAATTGTATATATACACATATATAAATACAGAATTATTCCTTAACCTGTGGCAAATATTTTGTTCACTGTGTCATTTATTATTTTATTTTGCCTGATTCCTTTTTGACATGCAAAAAAAACCACACAAATATATTTTGAAATGACATTTATCTATCTTCTTTTTCATATGGATCTTTAATCATTAAAAAGAATCCATAGTTATAAAGTAAAATAAGAGTTCATCTTAATTATAAAGTCTACAGAATCCACCACAGTTTTCTCCTAATTTATATGATTTTTTTACACAGTACCTAAGATCCATTTGGAGTTTATCCTTGTTTATGATATAGATGTGAATCCAGTAACTACCAAGTTGTCACAATACCATTTATTAGAAGGTGTATCTTTTCCTCCCCAGAGATTTGGGCAGCCATGTATATTACATAATACACTTCAATGTATACTTTGGCATGTTTCTGTATTTGATATTTTCCCCATGAGTCCATTATCCACCAGTACCATGATGCTTTAGTTACAGAGCCTTTGTAGTGTGTTTTAATATCTGGTAGGGTTAGGCCTTCTCATTGTTCCTTTAAAAAAAAAAAGACAGAACTTTCATAACTATTCATGCAAGCTTATTTTTTCATATGAACCTTAGAATCAATTTGTCTTGCTCTGGAAATACTGACAATATTTCAATTGTGATAGAGTTAAATGTATGTATTAACTTGGGAGAGAAATGACACATACACATCATTAACACATCCTATCCATAAAGAAGGAATCTCTTTTATTTTGCTAAAGTCTATTGTTGTGTGTTTGAAGACTGCTATTTGACTGTTCCTCATGTGGGTTTTGCATATTCTTTTTAGGTTTATTCCTAAGTATATTGTCACCCTTGTTGCTAAATATTATTTTTTTTTCTTTTTTAAAAATCTGTTAGCAATAACCCTATTTTGAATATAAAAGCCATCTATTTTATTTCTCTTGGTTATAAAATAATTTTAGTTCAGTAAAATAATTTTATTCTTCCCCAACAGAAGAACTCAGTGGACACAAAGTTATTTTGCTGCTCTTAAGAAGGAAAAAAAAAAGCATCTTTGACCTTGAAAGTGAGCTTACTTTTCTAAAATCCTTTTTAGATAATTTCTATCCCAGACCGACACCTAGTGGCCAACTCTGGTATAATCATTGCTAGAGAAAGGTGATAAATTCTTTTAGAGAATTAGAGACTGCATTGTTAACTTTGCACATATTTGAATCTTAGATAATTTTATATATAATTAACTCTTACATAATTTATGGTAATAAAAAAATAAAATTAATGGACATTGATATAATAATCATTGTTCAATACAAATTTTCTTTTGAAATATAAATCTACGAATTTTTACCATTCTAGATGTTCTACTATCTGACAATATATCCATTTACTTTATTAGAGCCCTATGCAATGTATATAGTTGGCAAATATTTCAGAAAGAAAAATGACTAGAAATAGCTTTGGTTTGGGAGGCAGATAAACTTGACATTATGTCCATACTCTATCTGTTTTCTTAGGCAAATAACTTAAGCTTTCTGAATCTCTGAATCATTAGTGTTTGGAGGAAAATAAAGGCAACATTGTTTTTCTTCTATTTCAGGTATCTATAGAGAGCAGTGAGAACAGCAATCGTAGAAAGGAAGATAGAGGTTAGATCAAGAATTCAGGAGAATGGAACAAGAGGTAATAAAAAGAAATGTGAGCTGCCCAGGACTCTCTTCCCCATATAGAATCCCAGGCAGATGGTATTCCTTACCACGCCTGGGGTGAGGTTTTCTATTAATTTGAAGCAAATCTCAAACATCAAAGTACCTTTAACCCAAATATAAATCATGCATTTGAAGTACTTGATGTAGTAGATACTATAGAAGTTTTGGTTCTTTATTTATATTTACTTCTTTTTTCCTAATGAAGAATATTTAATAAGCAAATTAATTTTTTTGTTATTTTTGGTTTCATTTGACTTGAAAAGCTAGAAAATCCATATAAAAAAATTAAAATATCAAAGTACAAATTTTAGAAGATGGTGGAGAACTTCTGATGAAGAATGCCAATCCTAGCTTATCATGATAGAGTGCATGCACGCACACACACACAAATGAAAATTTACAATGAATGCATGTTAATTTTAGATAGAAAATATTGTAAAAAATAAGAGACTAACTAATGTAAAACATTTGTTTTATTTGTGGGATGGCCCAGTATTCTGATTTCATTCTGAAATTATGTCTATAATTGTTAAAGAAAAATTTATTCTGACCCTTGTCAAAATGGTAAGAAAGGCTTTATTTAGGACTACTACAATAGGTGTCATGGGTATCACCATAGGGGAGAAAGACTGGGTTCAACTCCAAATACAGCAAGGATAACTAGAGATTTATAGCCAATGAGCAGAGTGAGGGAGTCATTGGAAGAATAATTATTAAGAGGAAACATCAAAGGTAGAGGAATTCTTGCTGAAGACAGGTCAGGGTGATCAGATACCAAGGGTAGGAGATTCTTACTAAACTGAGTTTGCAGGGTTCTTGCTATAGTTGAACTAGATAGATCGAAGACAAGGCCCAAGGGTGGGGCATAGTTGAAAAGATAGCCTAGAGAAAAGTCTGATTAAAGTTTGGTTTAGGAGAGTCTTTTTAATATGAGTATTCCTCTATCATAAACTGTCATCATGGATGATATCTGAATGGATGCTACTCTAGAATTAAGAAGATCCTTCCATGATCCAGAAAATGCCATGTATTCTAGGCTTATTTGTAACTAATAATACTTCAATTAAGTAATACTTTAAAAACTATATCATAACTAAACAGTGAAAGAAAAATTCACAGTGATATAAAGACAAGTGCCCCTTTCACATATGCAAGAAAGTGGAGAAATATGAAGACCTGAATTTCATGTTCAATCTGGCCTTTCTCAGCCCCTATATTAAGAGATAAAATATCACACCAGTTTATGTATGCTCTAGCAAAAACAATTATAAAAGGAAGGCTATTTTGTTTTCTATGGATCTACAATGTTAGGATGACATCTGATGGACAGATAGTGCTATAGGTCTATCACACAGTAAAAATTTCTACCTAACTCCCAATTCTTTAACAGGCATGAAATAATTAAAATTTCAAAAAGGAGTGGTGCCTCAACTGGGCATAAAACACATATTTAACCTCAAACACAAACTTTTTAGGGTGGATCCTCAATTGAATAACTGGGCCTAGAAATCCCACAAATACTGCCCATTTTTAGAAAGAAGTATGACTATAAATGAAAAGTATTTGTTAAATTAATTTTTAAAGGAAGGTGTAGTCATGACCAACATGCAGATATAAAGTGATCCTGTGGCAAATATTTTACTTAACTCACTAATTAATAAAGGAACCAATAAGTTTTTACAACCTGTTCAAAGAAGAATTCAAGAACATATGAATGTAGACAGATAAGAAATGCTGAAATGAAATGGGTCAATAATCAATTGCATTCCACCAGATAAAACTAATTTGCATTTCTATGGACAAAATCATCTGCATTACTTTTAATTTTCTACAACTTATTAAATTATAAGAGTCAAAAATATTGAAAGCAGAGATAACCACAAAGAGTGTCCATTTTCCTCTTTTATTAATTTTCTGATACCCGTCAATCAATCAACAATTACTTATTAAACACCTATTATATGAAATGGCACACTAACTGAGGGGAAAAGAAAAGAAAGTTACATACACTTAACAAACCTTGATAAAATGAGGGTAATGCCTAAATCAGATCTTCTGTAATTTCAACATATCTATTGTAATTCCTCTTTCCTTTATGTCCTTCCTTAAATATTTATGAAGCATTTACTATTAATATATGCTAGACACTATCTAGAACCTGGTATTCAATGTGAAAGATAGACAAGTTTCCTTTTCTTATGGTATTTTCCTGCTAGTGAGAGAATGTAGGCAATTACTGCTCTGGGCCCTCCCCCTTCTCTCTGTCTCTGTCTCTCTGTTTCTGTCAAAAACAACAAAAAAATACATCTCCAAAATCACCCCCAAAACAGTTAGGTGAAGTCCCCACTGCTCCAGACACTGTCTGAAAATTTCCTTAATGTGATGAAATACATCAGAGTCCATATTCAATGAGCTCCATAACTTCTAGTACCCCACGGAACTGGGCAGTGGGAAGGGTGGCTGGCTTCACAGGGGCTCCCTTACCACTGAGAGGGCTCCCGAGGCTGCCAGTACCAGAGGCTGCACCTCCTACCAGTGTGAGCTCTTCCTGCTGCCACCCAGTATCTGCAGACCTCAGTCTGGGGCAGAGCCTCAGTCCTGTGTCCACATCTCAGCCAAAAGGAAGGTTGGAAAACCAGCATTTCTACCTCTATAGTGAAGGAGGTCCAGAAGTTGGACAGCCAAAAAAATAATAATAATAATGTTTACAACACTGATATTTTAAGTGACATTTTTCTTTTTATTTGTGCTTTTTAATATGTCCTAGTTTTGAAAATAGTAACGAGTATTATAGAAAAAATTTAAACAAACTCTTTACACTAGTATTTATCTGTTTCATTTCTTTTAACCGAGTCTGTCTAGTATCGTTTCCCCCTCTAGTGGATACGAGGAGGAAATACGCAGGTGGATATATGGCTTGTCTTCTGATCTCTCTGGAGAATACTGAATTAAATATATTAGCGTTTTACTTCATAGATGAGTAAACTGGGACTGAGAGATAAGAGACATGATATACCAAAATCACATATAAAATAATGGGAGAGCCAGCCCTACAATCAAGATATCTTGATATAGGCTTGTTTTTACCTATTCTGAAGACAATAACGGGCAGCATTATGACAAGATCTGAGGGGCATTCAGAATCTCTGCATCAACCCCTCAGTTTCCAAATAGAGAAGAAGAATGAGCTCTGGCTAAATAGTAAGTTGGCTTCAGCTTTGGCATGTAACTTAACCTCTCTTTACTTCAGTTTTTCTGTTGGCAAACGGGAATAATAATAACCACTTTCATAGGTATCATTTATAGGGAATAAATTTGTATTTGCAAAGAACTTAAACAGTACCTGGTAGTTAGTAAGCACTAAATAAATATTTATGGAACAAAATGAGGATGAAGCAGGGCAGAGGTCTCATTTTAAACTGAGCTACACTCTACTAAACCTTCAAAAAAATTTTTCATTGACTGACCCTTCTGATAATGGTGGACTAGGTTAAAGAGAGCTACCCACATAGTAAAGTTTTAAAATTTGAACAGAATTATTTAGAAAACCCATAGCAGACCCTGGAGAACAGTCAAAAGCAAGTAGAAACTGGAAGAAAATCTAATCTGGAAAAACAGGAATTGTATCTGGTGAGACTGGGAAATTTGCAGCTTCTCCCCTGAGGTTAATCTTTGATCTGCACAGCAGTTCAGGGCAGCAGAATGTCAAAGCTGTATCTCTGAAGCATAAGACACCAGAGTTCAGGGTTTTGAGAGCAAACAGAAAGCTACAGAAGAGAGCTTGGATGAGAAGAGTCACATAAGGGACGAGTCCCAAAATATGGCCTGAAATATTGGCTGATCATTAAAACAATATTCATAAGGGAAACCACAAAGGAACTAGTTAAAAAAAAAAAAAACAGATACAAGGGAAATGTCAGCTGTTCACTGCAGAGGGAATAGCATACTATGTAGCATAATATTAGGTATCCAATCAAAACTCAGTAGACATGAAAAGGAACAGAAATATGTGAGCTATACTCAAGAACTAAAGGAGTCAAAATAAATCCTAATCAAGATGACCCAAGTGATACAATTAGCAGATAAGTTTTTTGTTTGTTTGTTTGTTTAAAGTAATACATATAAATAAAAGGAAACACTAAACAAAAATTGTTTCTCTTGGCTATAACCGTTTCTCAGACTTCCCTTGTTTTTAATAAACTTGCCAATTTTAAGGAGTACTAGGTAAGGTATATTGTAGGATGCCCCTATGTTAGAAGTTATCTGTTTTTATCATGATGACACAGGAGTTATTTTTTTTAATTTAGGTATAGTTAGCATATAATACGTTAGTACTGAGTATACAACATAGTAATTCAACATTTATATACCTTATGATGTGATTACCACACTGTCACCACGCAAAGTTATCACAATGTTATTGACTATGTCCCTCATCTTTTTAACCCATCCCCCTACCTCCATCTAGCAACTATCAGTTTGTTGTCTGTTTCTATGAGTCTTTTTTTTTTAAGATTTATTTTATTGTTTTTGACAGAGAGAGAGAGAGAGAGAGACTGAGAGAGACAGAGAGAAGGGGGAGGGCCCAGAGCAGTGTCCATAATTGTGTGTCATATAGTTTTATTCCACCCAATTGGGTAGAGGTCCACACAGGGCAGGAACTGGGCCCGGGGCCTTCCACATGGGAGGCACACTCCCGCCAGTTGGGGGCTGAACCGGGGGCCTCCCACATGGGAAGCTCATCCCGGCAAGAACTGAACCCAGGTCAGAATATGGGTCTACATGGGCTGGGACCAGGATATGATCCTTGGACCCTGGAACTACAAGTTAGCTCTCAACCTGCTGAGCCATCTGGCATCCACTGAATCTATTTTGGTTTGGTTTTGTTTGTTCATTTTTGTTTTGTTTTTAGATTCTAAATATAAGTGAAATCATATGATATTTGTCTTTGTCTGACTTACTTCACTAGCATAATACCCTTTTGGTGAATCCATGTTATTAAAAATGGTAAGATTTTACTTTTTTATGCTGAATAATATTCTGTTGTATGTATGTACCACTTCTTTATCCATTCATCTATCGATGGACACCTAAGTTGCTTTCATATCTTGGCTATTATAAATAATACTGCAGTGAACATAGTGTGGCATGTATCTTTTCAAATTAATGTTTTGGCTTTCTTTGGATAAATACCAGGAAATGGAATTGTTTAGCTCTATTTTTAGTTTTTTGAGGAAACTCCATACTGTTTTTCATACTAGCTGCACCAATTCATATTCTCACCAACCATGCACAAGGGTTCTCTTTTCACTGCATCTTAGCCAAACACTAATTATTTGTTGACTTTTTGATACTAGCCATTCTGACAGGTGCAAGGTGGTATCTCATATGGCTCTATTTTGCATCTCCCTGATGATTAGTGATATTGAGCATGTTATATGTCTCTTGGCCATATGTATGTCCTCTTTGGAGAAATATCTACTCATGTTCTCTGCCTATTTTTGATTGGATTGTTTTTGTTGTTGTTATTAAGTTGTATGTGTTCCTTATATATTTTGCATATTGACCCCTTATCAGATATATCAGTTTCAATTATAGTCTCCCATTAAGTATATTGTCATTTTGTTTGTTGATTGTTTCTTTGTCATGCAGAGCTTTTTAGTTTTATGCAATCCCATTTGTTTATTTTTGCTTTTGTTTTCCTTGCTCAAGAGAAAATATCCAAAAAGATATTACTAAGACTGATGTCAAAAAGCTTACTACCTATGTTTTCTTGTAGGAGTTTTATGATTTCAGGTCTTATATTTAAGTCTTTAATCCAATTTGAGTTTATATTTGTACAAACCCTCACTTAGTTAATGTATAACAAAGGAGGCAAGAATATACAATTAAGAAATGACAGTCTCTTCAGTAAGTGGTGTTGGGAAAACTGGACAGATATATGCAAAAAATAATAGAAGTTATGGATTTTGAGAAAAATAATAACAGAGGTAAAAAAAGAAGCCATATTTATTATATTATATGAGGAGTACATACTATTGACATGACTTGTGACTATTGATGTGACCTTAAGAACCTAGCTTAAGTTGTGTTTGTAAAGTTACTGTTTTTCTCCTCCTTTTCATACTGTACTCTTTGGAATGAAGTCACTATGTACAGCCCACACTTAAGGAGTAGGGAGTTATGTTCTACTTCTTTGGGAGAGTATCTACATATTTATTTAAAATTCTTCTGTATGGAAAATTGGTCTCTCTGCCCCCATTTATATATGTATTCATTATTTATTTATATCCCAGTACAACTTGTTTTACACTGTTACTCAAATTGTTCAGTCTTCTGTCATTGAGAGTTCTTTCAGTTAGTTATATTAGTTTTATAGGGCTGCTGTAACAAATGGCCACCAAACTGATGGCTTAAAACAAGAGAAATTTATTATCTCAGAGTTCTGGAGGCCAAATATCCAAAATTAGTTTCATTGAGCCCCCCCCAAAAAATGTATTGGCCAACTAGTGCTTCCTCTGGAGGCAGATAATCCATTCCTTGTTTCTTCCAGCTTCTGGTGGATACCAGCAATCCTTAGATTGTGGCTGACTTCCTCACTCCGATCTCTGCCTACATGATCACATTGCCTCCTCTTATTTTCTGTATTTGTGTCAAAGCTCTCTCTGCCTTCCTGTTATAAGGTTACCCATGATTGCATTTAGGATCCAACTGGAATATCTAAGATAAACTTCTTAACCAAATAACTCTGCAAAGACCAGCTTTCCTTATAGGATAATGTTTCCAGGTTCTGGGAATTAGAAACAGATATCTTTGAGGGATACTAGTCATCTTAATACATCTCCTGGACCCCATTGACATACCCTCATCAATTGTCTCTCTCTCTCTCTCTCTCTCTGTGTGTGTGTGTGTGTGTGTGTGTGTGTGTCACATTATGGCACTAGAAGATGCTCCAGGCTCAAGTCCTAGAATCAGCCATTTCTCCAAGGAGCCCTAGGTCCTCTTTTGGAGAATGGTTTTAGAAACGATGGTCTGGATGGTACATATGCTTGTTACTACTGGGGTGTTGTTTCTTTTAGGCTCTCTAAGATGATGTGGTAAAGAAATATGTATGTACACTAACCCATACACATATACACATCTATAAATATTTTTATATGTAACCATCTATATCTATAATAGGTTAAACATAAGTTCTTTCTGATGTAATCCATTATCACATGGATAATTCTAGGTTCCTCTCCATGATTATCTCTAAATTCCCACAACAACAGTAATAAACCTGATTCCCACTGTCTACCTTCTACTTGTTGAATTGTTTAATTCTACTAAATGTGTATAGCAGTACGAGAATTGTTAACTCATACCCCCATGGGAAACAAAGTGTATCAACTAAAATATATGTGACCTTCCTTTTGCCTTCAGTCTGACTTACTCCATTCATTTTCATAACTACTTAATTCAGCATCTTTTCCCAACTCCTCAGTGGGTTTTTTCACATATTCTTTTGAACAGTCTGCATTTTATCCTGTGACTCAAAAACATCCTAAAAGATTCTGTAAATATTGTATACATTAAGGTTCACTCCTTTTGTTGTAAAGTTCTGAGTTTAAAAAAGTGCATTGTCCTGTATCTACCATTACTGTATTATATTAAAAAAAATAGTTTCACCATGCTAAATATCCCCTATTTTTCACCTATTTATTTCACTCCCACCCAAGCCCTTTACAACTGCTTAACTTTTTACTGTCTCTATAGTTTTGCCTTTTCAAGAATGTCATCTAGTTGTAATTATATAGTATATAGTCTTTTCCTATTGAATTTTTTTGGTTAGCAACATGCATTTAAAGTTCTTTCATGTATTTTCAAAGCATGATAGTTCATTTCCTTTCGTCACTGAATGATTGTCTACTGTAGGGATGTATCACTGTTCTCTGGGCCCTCACCTCCTCCTTATCTTACTCTCTCTCTCTCTCTCTCTCACTGTCTCTCAAATAATAAAATAAATATAAAAAACAAACAAATAATATAACAAAAAAAATCATTTGACTAAATAGTATAATAACTTTGATCCTGCCTAAAAAAAAAGAAGGTCGTTGTTTACAATTTCTTTTTTTACTAATTTAAAATTTTTTTTGGATTAAGTTTGTATTACTCTTCTTTCCATACTGTCCTAAAGTGGAAGCTTAACTTGATTTTAGATTTATAATATTTTTAAATACACATGCATTCAGTGCTATAAATTTTCCTCTAAGCACTGCTTTCTCTGCATTCCATACATCTTGATATGTTCTATTTTAATTTAGTTTAAATATTTTAATAGCTCTAGCAAATGATTCATGTCTTATTTAATTAGACGTGGTTGTTGAATCTACATCTGTATTTCTTTGATTTCAGTTTGAATGTACTCTGGTCTAATAATATAATTTGGATGATTTTTATTATTTAAAATTTTAAGGTATGTTTATGAGCTAGAACATGGCTTATCTTTGTTATGTATCATGTGACCTTGAGAACAACATATACAATGCTCTTGTTGTAGGAAGTATTCTATAAATGTCAATTAGATTCAGTTGATTGATGGTACTGATCAGTTCAATTACATTGTTACTGATTTTTGACTTCTGGGGTTATCAGTCATGGAAAAAGGAAAGTTGAAGTCTTCCAGTCATAGTTATGAATTGGTCTATATTTTCTTGAATTTCTGTCAGTTTTTTCCTTATACACTTTGATGCTTTGTTGTTATATAAGGACATGGTAAAGTATTGTTCTGTCTTTTTAGTGAACTGGCCAATTTATTTTTATGTAATACCCTCTTTATCCCTGGTAATTTTTCTTGTTTTTAAGTCTGCTTTGTCTAAAATGAACATAACTGCTCCATATTTCTTTTGATTAGTGTTTATGGTATGTCCCTTCGCATCCTTTATTTTTAAGCTGTGTGATTATATTTAAAGTGAGTTTCTTACAGACAACATATAGGTGGGTCTTATATTTTATTCTACTGTAGCAATCACTGTCATTTAATTAGTATGTTTAGAACACTCACATTTAAAGTGACTTGATACAGTTGAATTAATATATACTTTGTTTTTAATTAGCTGTCTTCTATTCATCACATTTGCTCTGCTTCATTTTTAAAATTTTCTCTTTTACTTTCATCTCTAGTTTTACCTGTGCATTTCAAATGATTTCATTTTCTCTCCCCTTCTAGAAAATCAATTATATCCCTCCCCCATGCTTTTTAGTGGTTGCCCTAGAGTCTGAAATATATGTTTACAGTTATGTAATTTTAATTTTCAAATATCACTATGCCATTCACAGATAATGGTGAGGCCTTTTAGTGGGCTTAAGTCCCTAGGCTGTGAATTTCACAAAACTTTATTAGTCTTTTATTTTTTTTTTCTTTAGGTGAGACAGGCAAGCTAGTGGGGCTAGAGTTAGCTTATTGCCCTGCTTCCAAGTCATATAAGGCTCTGACAAAGTATTTAGCCTTGATTAAATTAAAATGGATAGGCCTTGGCATCTACTCTGAAAGTATTTCAAAGGTTACTTTTCCTCATGGCATAATTGAAATGATTACCTTTCACTCTCTTCCCCAAATAGAATGTGTCTCAGATATATACCTTGAAAACCTGGTAGGTTTTCCAGAAATATGGGGACCCTAAGCATTGGTCTCTGGTAGTTTCTCACTCTCAAGATAATCAACACTCAGACTACAAAAATTCATCAAAATTACCATGCAAGTGCTCTTACCTGTTTATGGGTCCAGCGATTTCTGCTCCATGTAAGCTGATCTCACATGAGAGTCTCTGTATTCACCTATATCTTCAGATTTTGGGGTGGCAGTTGCCCTGTGACCTCAGTTCTCTAATGTGCATAAGAAAAAAAAATGATTATCAGTTTTTTACGGCATTTTTTTCTTGAAATAAAAATTCGGGTGATGATTTCCTCGCTCTTTATTTGTCAGAACTAAAACTCAGAGTCTCTTACCTATCTTTAAATTTTCCCTCACAGTTTTTCTTCCCTCACAACTTATTTGTTGAAGAAAGTGGATCCCCACATTTTAAACTGCTGATTATCTTCTTCTGGGTATTTTCCACACATTCTTCTGGCTCCTATATGTTCTGGAAAGCTAAAGTCTTGATCAGATTTAGCCCAGATTAATGGTATGACTGTTTTATAGGTTCCTTTATGGGCACACAATGTCTAGTTCTTTCTCTCTGTGTGTGTATGTATGTGTGTATATCATTGAGACTGGGCACTAGGTTTGCTGTTGTCAGCCTGATCCACCACTGTAAAGCTCCCCTAAGCAATTCACCTAATAATATTAATAGTCATTGATGATCATGGCCTAAATTTCATTATTTCATTGGAAGTTCAATGGTAATATTATAATTATTATTGCTTCAATATTTATTCATTGAAATTATTTTAAAAGGTCTTTCCCAAATTAACCATTTGGCACACTTAAATACTATTTGTACAAACAATATATTATAAATGCTTGATTGTATCACTTTATTTACTAGTTTTCAGAATAAAGTGTTAATTCCATAGCATCTTCCAAAGGTGACTAATGAGAGTTTGTGTATGTATAATTGAGAACCTAATAGATTTTAACACATTTGATTTGTCTCAATCTATTATTATTATTATTATTCTTTTTCTGTTTTGTTTTGTTACTATTATTATACCATCTTTGACAGAGCAACCCCCTTCAAATTGGTTCTGGTGTCCATTTGATGTGAACTCAGTTGTCTTTAATAACTTTCTTGTCTTTCAGTATAACAAGATATTGTAGACACATTTTATGCATTTTCTTGCCCAGAATTTGTATCAGCCATTTCTCCAAGGATCCCTATACTCTCCAAGCCCTACCCTCAGTATGTACAACACATACTAGACAGTTTGAAATATTAGTAATAGTAGACTGCAATTGCTAATATTTGATACCATTTTGGCTTTCTGCCCTTAACTATATATAGGATGTTTATCAGAATAACAAATGTTAACTGCAGATATTTCTGTAAAAGAGTTAATGACTCAGTCAGTTATCCACTTTTTTCAAGAAACATTCTATATAGCGCAATTCCAGTGTATCACAATAATATTTACCCATCTCTAAAACCTAACTTTGCATTTTCTACTTCTGGCTACCACTTATTCGAATACTATTGTTCATACTTCTACTGTATCATCTCTCCAGCCTTATTCCAACCTTCGTCCTCCATAACTGCACTCCTTCTCCCCACAATACTTTTAGATCTCATACTCGATTCACTTCCACTCAAGTACCCAACATCCATTCTAGACATACTGGTCAACAAATGCGTGGAATGCTCAACCTCAGATGATTTCTACTATTTAGAAATTTCCTTATTCCTTTCATATATTGTTACTGTTCCACAAAGGATGACACAACACCTACTCTAAGTGTATACACAGCAATAATTTATCCCTCCTTTCACTAACTGACAATTGTATTCAAGTTCTTGAGTAGTGCTTTTCAAACTGTACTCTGCATAGGACTGCTCTGTGGTCTTGTTAAGATACAATTCTGATTCAGTAGGTATGAGGTAGTGGCCAAGATTCTGAATTTCTAACCAAGTATCTGTGTACAGATGCTATAGGTCCTAGACCACACTTTGAAAACAAGACTCTACTACGCTGGGGTTATATGTTCCTATGAGGAAATATTCCAAATACACACCTTTCTCTTGTGCTTGATGATCAACCCCACCCTCCTCAATATCATCTAAAACAAAGGATAGACAACATCAGGTGCAAGCTTGGACAATTGGTACACTGCTACTGTTTTGACAGTGAGAAATCTACTCATCATGTGGTAGTTTTAAAACATGTTACAGATTATTCAGCATTTCCTCCCTTCAAAAAGGGAGGTCTAATTCCCTTTTCCTTGAATATAGATCAGCCTTAGAGTTTTGTTTATAAAGAACTGCAGAGGAAGTGATGCTGAGTGACTTCCAAGTTTAGGTCATACAGCTTCTGCTTGCCTCTCCTTGGACCATGTATAAAGTGACCAGATTTTAACATTGGTAAAGCGGGACACCATTGACTGGGGTGGGAGGAGGGGGGTTCTTGATTAAAAATTTCGTCTATCTCCCGCGGTTCCCTAGCTTGTCGGAACTTTTTTAAAATGCCGCGGGACGCAGGACAAATTGTTAAAAATCGGGCCTGTCCCGCCAAAAACGGGACGTCTGGTCACCTTAACATGTACCTTTTCTGTTCATTAACTGTATTATTCTTGTGTTCTTTTTTGTAAGCTACCTAAAATTCTTTTAGAAAATAAAGAATGTACAAATAAACATTGATTTTCTGTTCCTCAACCATTTTCCTCTACATTCTCATGTCTTATATTATTTTTTCATTCTTTCATGTAGTCTCAGAAATTAATGTCCTATTTCCTTTTCCTCCTACAGTATTTTTATTCTCTTACCACCTCACTCCCGGCCATCTGATTTTAAATAAGTACAAAATTCTATCTTGAGAAAACTTTTACTATTTCACTACTACTGTCTTTATTATGTTTTTCATAGTCAGTCTTCTAAAGAATGTTTCACTTATATTTTAATGAGTCTCAAACTAAGTTTTTATTTGTATATCAATATGTGAAACTGAGTAGCTCCTTCAAAGTAATCATATGAGTATGGCTGGTGCTTTAATGTGGAAGACCATCAATGGATTTTACTATTTTCACACATAAAAACAACTCTTTGGTTATTTTTCAAAAGCTCTTTTTTAATAACTGCATCTCTGGTGTACATGTATTACCCATGTATTTTATAGCATTTGTGAGAGCATATATTTTTTCAAAGTATTGTTAATTATATCTCTGACATTCACTCAAGTAGAAGTTAACTCTATACACACACACACACACACACACACACACATAATCATTCATCATTTGTTCCAGTCATTATCTTTGCAAATCAAAAAGCCAAGTAATGACATAAAAAGTGACATTTTTCATTAATATTTGTCTTGTATGTACAATAATGCAATACATCCTTTCTCTTTGACACCATCTTTACACTTGGAACTAATGTGTCCTCAATCTTTACTATGACATCTCTCCCCAACAAAGATGAGCACTAACAAGGAGTATCTGTTGGGGAAAAGAGCCTGTCACTGAATGTAGAAGGGAGAATAGGATCTGTGCCAAATTTGCTCCAGGATGAGAAATATGTTTACAGCATTGATGGGAATGGATGTGATAAATCTCAACAAGAATGTCAGGCTATATGCTCTGCATCTAATGAAGGTTGTCCTATGAAGACCTAAATTTTAAAAGCTGACTACTTATTCAAAATTGCTTTGGAATGACGAGTTCTCTTCTTAAAACAATTCCATGGTTACTTATTTCTTTTGAAATAAACTTCATGGCCTGACCTATAAGGTTTGTCTTTTCAAGTCTCATCTTGACCTCTTCATTCCTTCTACCTGAATTTCTCAACAGACTAGCTTATCTATGTTTCTGCCACACAAAACTATTTTCCTTTCCACAATTGCAATGCATTTCTTATGTAACCCATGCTTTGCAAATGTTCATTCTATCTAGATTTCTATCTCCTATTCTTGTTACCCAACCCCTTTCTTACTGCCATTTGTCTGACTATCACCTGCTACCTTTCAGTTCTCAACCAGAATATCAACCCTCCAGAAGGCCTATGTGACTACCCATATTGGGGTTAAGTGCCTTTTTTCTACAATCATATAGCTTCCTATCATATCACTGTGACCATTATATCAGATGTGTCTGAGGTAGGGAATCATGTTATTTTTATTTTAACATTATATTTCCTGAACCACAGAACCTAACACCATGCCTGGCATATGATACTTGCAGTGATTGTTTTATGTTGAAGGAGAACTGCACATTCATTCCTTTTAGTGCTTATAAAGCTCATATTTTATACACTTGAGAGTAGATTTTGATTTTCTAAAGTAGCCAAAAGTATTTAAATTAAGTAGAAAAATCAAGCAAATAGTCAAGTATAATAAATGCATTTTTGAGGGAATATTGCTAATTCCTCCCCCCCCCCCAAAGAAGTTACAACTGCAGAATAATGAGCTTGATTTTCTTATGTAGCTTTTGAAATGTCACTAAAATGTCACACCCAAAGGAGAATTTAGAGAAATAACATTTTAGGAGAATGAAAATATTGTACCTTAAAGAAACATATTTGGAATGGGCAATTTTCCTTTGTATAAAGAGAAGTTTTATAGAAAAGTGATTCTAGTGGAAAAAGTCCTGGAATGGAGTTGCAAGTTCTGGTTTCAGCTCTGGCATTGGTTAGGGAAATGAGCTTGGGGGAGAAGATTTCACCTTGTGATTCCTTCCCCTTGGCAAAAGAATGGTCTAACAGTGTTGCTTATTAGGGCACTGCTACACTGTGGGTTATGTGGGTCCCAGAAACTAAATGCAACCCCAGGTATGATCACAACCCTCCCACCCCCAAAAAAACCCTCAGTGAAGAACTACTGCCTGATGATCTTTCCAGTCTTTCCTGTTCCATTACTTTACAAAAGCAGCAGAGGCTTCTTAATTTGACTAGTTTCTTACAACCACCACCTTTCTGTTTTCAAGAGAGGTCATAGGAGGTTTGTCCTTTTCTGAAAGGGAATCTTTCTCTTCATTTAGGCCCTGCTAGGATATCTGAACTTTCATCAATAGTTTCTTAATCTGGATTAAAACACTGACGCTTTAGGACTCTTGCACATGCACAGATCCCTGAGAAACCCAAATTAATGTCTTTATCTGTTATCTGGAAATAAGCAGAGAAGAAAGAACTAATCGATAAGAAAAAATAGTCTAAAATTAGGAAATCTTGATAAAGTTTTGGGAATTAAAAGATTTCCCTCTAAGGAAAATACATAAAGGTAGTAAGTACAGTGATCAATTCGTGCACCAGCTAACAATACCTTATTCCACTGCTAAGGAATAGAGAAAATGTTCAATACCTCTAGCTTTTCCAATGACACAAAATGGGGAATAAATAATGAAAATAAAATAAAGAGAGAGTAAACAATACTAGGGGAATACAAGAGAAGCACCAGAACCACGAAGTTAATTAGGGGGAAATTCGTTCTTAATTTTCACACTATCAATTTGAAAGCTGTATCTTAATGTGTAAGACACAGGGGTAAGGTCTTACAGAATGTCCATTACTTTTTCTCCAACATCTCCTTGTAAAATATAATAGATATTTACTAAATATTTGTTGAGTAAATAATAGAAGCCTAAACATTTCTTCATTGTTGCATTTGAATGTACTTCAGTACCTTTGGTCTATCAGCACATGCTAATGAGATAAATTGGCCCACAATGCCCTCCCTCATAAAATGGGATTTAGGAAGGGGTAAAGTTAGAAACTAAACTCTCAAGGAGAAAACAAATTAAAGTGAGAGTGAAAACAACTACACTGGCTGTAAAGATCCCAAAGGGTAAGACTACACTAACTTCTCCCACTTGATGAATTTGTCAACAGCCAGACCAGTTAAATAATTCCTTGCAGTGTCACCCTGTGGTGACCAAGGGGATTTGAGTTTCTCATTAACGTTATCTCAGGAGTCCTAAATTGACCACAATGATGTATTTTAATAGAGGTGGAATCCTGTAAATCACTGGACTAAGCACATCAACTTTAGAGTTAGACAGCTATAGGCTTAAATTCCAGAGGAGAAGTATACATCACCACGTTCCCTACATCCATGTTAGTTCTATCCATCCTCCCCACACTTCAGGAACAGAGGCATTGCATTGAAAGGAGCTAATCAGGAAGATTAGGTAAAACCCTCCAGGATATAGAACACCTTGTCTTTGGGCTTAGTGTTTATCTTGATGAAAAATATATGGTATTTACAGTCATCTCAAAAAAAAAAAAAAAAAATAGAACTCCACTTTTATTTTCAGTATCTTACTGTACTTAGAATCAGATACATGAGAAAGTATGCATTTTCAAGGACTATCATAATTTATTATCACATCTTTAGTATTGAGAGTTGTTTTCCCTTTGGGATATTGATCAGTGATAGGATATGCCCTACTATAACCTGGGGACATGTGATCATTCCACTCCATCATCAACTGAAGCTATACCACTACTATAAAATTATAGTTGTATGGCCTTAAGCAAGTTACTTAACTCTGTGAGCTTTCTTCTTTTTAAAAGGAGGAGGATTACAATAACAGTTTAGTATGAGTCAGGTCCTATTCTGAACGTTTATACTACATTGCCTAATCCTCATAACTTTCTTTGGAGGCAAGTACTATAATTATGGAATAGAAAACCTAGGGCCTACAGGATTAAATACCTTGCCAAAGGTTATACAGCTTTTCAGTAGAGTTGCTTGAATTCAACCCCAGACTGTCTCATTTTGGGGTCTGAGTACTTCATCACTGTGCTGTAGCTACTTCTCTTGCTTACCTCCAAAATATTCCACATAGCGATCAGATCTTATTGGTACTCTCTTTTAATCTTATAAAAGCTCCATGTTGCTATTGGGGAAAAAAAACAAATTTCTTATCAGGAAATTACCTGCTATAACTCCCTAGAAATACTTTCTCAAACTTTTTACATATATATGATATATGGTATAATATAGATGAAATATTTAATATATATATAAACAAAATTAAAGTTAAATATATGTATATAATGGTATATTTTATATTATATATTATATATTTTGATAAAATTGGTTTATATCAATCATCATGTGACCTGTTTTTTTCACTCAGAAATATATCATCTTTTCAATCTCAAAATATAATTTTGCAACATCATTTTTGCTATACCACAACTTAGTTCATCTCCTAGAATCAGAAAATCACAAGCACATTTTGTTATAAATTTTTTAAATGCTGCATTGAGATTAACTTAATGGTTAAAATATATAATTCTTAATTATTTACTCAGGAGAACTTTCTAAAATTAAATCATTTGGGTCAAAGGACATATGTATTTTTTAGATATTTAGTACACATTACTACCGTCCTCCAAAAATATTTTACTAATGTTCACTCACAATGGAAAATATAAAAGTGCATGCCTTCCTAGTATCATTCTATTTTATTTTGTTTAGTTCGATAAGCAAAACAAAATAACACCCAGCCAGGACACCATTTAAAAAATAATTTTTAAGATTTATATTATTGGGGAAGCCGGGATGGCTCAGTGGGTTGAGCGCTCACTTTGCAGCACCGGGGACCGGGGATCGAATCCCAGCCCCGGCCCCTGCGGACCCATATGCTGAACTGGGAGCTCCCCCTGTTCAGTTCTCTCTCTGTCTCTGTATCTTTCTCTCTCTCTCTCTCTGTCAAAAATAAATAAAAATATATTTAAAAAAAAAAAGATTTATTTTATTGTTTTTGACAGAGAAAGAGAGAAAAAGAGACAGAGATAGAGAGAAGGGGGAGTGCCCAAAGCTGTCTCCATAGTTCCACATCATTAGTTTTCCACATAGTTTCACTCCACAGGTGGGCACAGGACTGCACAGGGCAGGAACTGTCCAGGGCTCTCCCACATAGGAAGCTTGCCCCATTGAGAACCAAACTGGGCCACACCCCAGTTCAGCATATGGGTCCACAGGGTTCGGGGCCAGGCTATGATCCTTAGAACCCAGGGGCTGCAACACAAGTGCTTAACCCGCTAAACCTTCCTGGCATCCTGAAGACACCATTTGAATTTGCATTTCTTTGACTATTAGTGGGATTGAGCACATTTTTATATATTTACTAGATATTTATTTTCTGGGTAAAATGCTTGTTTATTCTTTTCCCCTTTTTAAATTGGGGTATTTATTTTACTTGTTTATAAGACTTCATTTGTTTATTCATCACACATTAATTTAGCATCTATACCATTTTCTGAACTCTGCTCTGCTTTAGGGAAACAATTCAGTTTATGATCAAACCAATTTTCACAATCTCCTTGAGATTCTTCCAGCTTTGGCCCCTAATCCAGTCCCCAGACCAATGCTACATATTTTAGATTTTTCTACAGCAACACTTTTAGCTACTGCTATGGACTGAATGTTATATCCCATCAAAATTCATAGAATGAAATCTACTGACCAAATTGATGGCCTTTGGGAGGTGATTAGGTCATAAGAGTGGAATACTCATGAAGGGGATTAGTGTTCTTATAAAAGAGAACCCACAGAACTTCCTAATCTTTCCTACCATTTGAGGTTATAGCTAGAATGCAGATTATAAACCAGAAAGTTGGCCCTCACCTCATACTGTATTTGCCAGCACCATGACATTAGACCTCCTAGCCTTCAGAACTGTGAGAAATAAATGTTTGTTTGGTTGCAAGCCACCTGTCTATGTTTTTGTTGTTGTTGTTTGTTTTGTTTTGCTTTGTTTTGTTTATTATTATTGTTGTTGCTGTTGTTGTTTTTTATAGGAGCCCAAATGGACTAAGACAGCTATCTATTCTACTTTGGTTGTTGATTGCTGCCTTAAATGTCAATCATTTTATTATGTCTCCAGTTCTGGATCTGATTGAGCTTAGCAGGGCAGTTCTCCTACTGGTTGTGCTTAGGATTTCTCACAAGGACACCACCAAATGTCATCTCAGGCTGGAGTCATCTGTAGTCTGAAATTAGATACTCAAATTTCTTTTTTTCTTTCCCTCTTCATGTAGCATCAGGTCTCAAGGCCTCCATGGCTGCTCCATGTGGTCTCTTCATACGCTCTCTGGAGCAAAATTGTTGGACTTCTTCTATGGCAGCTCAGGACTTCCCAAAGCACACAGGTGAAGGCTACCAGGCCTTCTTAAGGCTCAGGCCCAAACTGGCACAGTGTCATTTCTGCCACTTTCTATTAGTTAAGCAGTCACAGAGCTGGCCCCAAATTCAAGAATATGGAAAATAAACTCCATCTCTCAATGGAGAAGTTACACAGAAGGTGCTGTCATCACTAATTCATCACAGATCTCATGGTTTTCACATGACCTAAAAGTATTTTTCCAAGTTTGTCATTTACCTTTTAAATTTATTTCTGATGGATTAGATGGAGAAATAATTTTTAAAGTATACACAGTGAACTTTATCAGTATTTTCCTAAATGATTCCAACTCCTGGTCCACACACAAACATAAAGATTATTGTGGTTTCTGTGGGGTGGGGCAGTGAATGGGTGAATGGAACATGAATAGACTTTCATTTCCTTGATAATCTTTTTATGTTTTTTAAAGATAATAAATGTATATATTTTTTATGTTTTCATTCTAAACAGAAAACAAAGTACAGAAGAGGAGGAGGAAGAAGAGATTGAAAAGTAGAAGAAGTAGAGGAGGAAGAAAACAAAAGCTCTTTACCAGACCAACAGTGTAAAATATTTACTGATATTTAACTCAGGAAATTCTGTAGTTCTATTGGTTTTTTAACTTCTTAATTTTTAATTTATTTGAGATTAATTTTTACAATCTGAGTTAGGATCTAAATTTAATATTGTTTTACAAGTGATTGACTGGTAATATCAGTTTAGTTATGCATTTTATTATTAAACAAATTTTATTAAGCACTTACTATGTGCTAATCACTCTGGTGATCACTGAATATATAAGGATGAAAAAAGTTGATTCAGCCATGGCCATCATGGAGTTTATAAAAATCAATTTGGGGGTAATAAATAAATAAGGAAATAAGCATATAATCATAATTTTAATATGTGTCACACAGGACTATGAAATGAGGACTGTAATGCTAGAGAGGTAAATAATGGGAATAGAAACTTAAAACCAAACAGGGCATGAGATGGGAGCAGATTAAAGTGAAGAACCAGAGGACATGAAACGATGATGAGAGTGGATAAATGGGAAGTGATCTGCATTATTTCTGAGAATGGAAAGTTGAAAACTGAAAGGAGTTTATATTATACACAGAATGAGCTGGATTTAGTTAAAAGTACCAAGACATAGAAGTCATTTCAATGAAAATAACTGCTTGGGAGGATAATTAGAGTTCACCTCAAAATAATATGCAGAATTGTCAAAACCAATGCAAAGTCAAAAGCTAATGACTTCTACGTAATATCCATTCTTTGTTATTTGTGCATTTTCTTTTATTGTATCAGTTAAAATTGTATGTATGAAAGTTTGTTGAAGAAGCACTATCCAGATGTTTGGCATTGTTGCTGTTATAAATTGGAATTCAGTCTTAGTTTGTGAATTGATTTTTTTCAGGACCACATATATAATACTAGGACACTAACTATAAACTATTTTGTCCCTGGATCCTTTCTAGGATGTTAATATGATTAAGTTCTGGGAATTAACCTTCCCTTCATGTCAGAGTGTGCTAAAATCTATGAGACAGTTTTTCTTCTAGATATTTCTACTTGTTGATGAAGTACACAATGTTGTAATCACTTATCTTGACAGCTGAGCAGAATTCACAACAACACTGCAAAATTCAGACTGCATCTGGTTCATTCATTCTATAACATTGTCTCAAGTAATTACTGTGCTCTTGCATGAAGCATACAACATGAAAAATAACTAGGTTTGGTCACTGTTGTCATAAAAGCTTCAAAATGCTTCAATATCTACCTTTTCTAAGATCCAGAATTCTATCATAAAAAATATCTTTACTTGTCTTTTCTAATTCTACTTTCAATGTAAGCTTTTCCACAACATGAAGAAATATATTTGAACTTGAAATCAAGTGCTAAAAAAATAACCTCTCTGTTAATTTTCACCTAAAATATTACATAATAGGACTGATCAATGGCACTGCTATAATCAAGAATCTGTCATCATTTTTTAAGCTCCTAGTTTCACAGATTTATAATTTCTTTAAAGTCACCCAAAGATCTTCAGTCTCACTGCTAATTCAGGAAAGAACACATGAACACACACACAATTGTTTATCTCTTCAATTTTCATTTTTTAGCCTTAATGTTCTTCAAAGTATCTGTTTATAAAAACATTAAATCCTTGACTTGAGTAATGATCAAGAAGTTGCTAGCATGTTTTAAATATTCTTTTTTTTCTTTTTCAAAACTGTTGACTATTCTAGTTCCTTTGCTTTTTCATATACTTTTAGAATCCGTTTGCCAATTTGTACACAAATTTCTTACGGAATTTTGATTGGGATTGCATCAATTTCATAGATTACTTTGGAGAAAATTTTACAATACTGAGTCTTTCCCTTGGTGCACAAATGGATATATTAGAGTTTTCATATTCACCAGTTGAAAGGCATTTGGATTGTTTCTGTTTATGAATAAAGCTGCAATAAATATTTGCATACAAAATTTTATTTTTAATCCCCTGGACACTCAGTAGATTCTTTCTAATAAAATTTTATGTCTTTTTTCTATTAGGTTTTCTTCTTTGATTAGTCATTTCTTTTTCTCTGTTCTCTTGAAGTGGAATATTGGTAAGGTGCTGGGTCTCCTGGGTTGAGTTTTTAGTTTGCTTTTCTTTCCCATTGTCAATCTTTTATTTATTTATTTTTTTAAGATTTATTGTTTTTTCTTTTTACAGAGAGAGAAACAGAGACACAGAGAACAGGGAGGGCCCAGAGCAGCCCCATAGTTGTACATCATCAGTTTTTGACATGGTTTCATTCCCTACAGGTGGGTGGGTGCTGCACAGGTCAGAAACTAGGCTGGGGGCCTCCCCCATGGGAGGGATGGCCCCTCAAGCCAGGGGCCAAATTGGGAGATAAGAACCAAACTGGGGGCCTCCCGCATGGGAAGCACACCCCAGTTCGGCATATGGAACCACACAGGCTGGGGCCAGAATTCGATCCTTGGTCCCCAGGGCTGCAAAGCGAATGCCTAACCCACTGAGCCATCCTGGATTCCCCTCAATTGTCAATCTTTTAATCTTTTTTTACATGTCAGACAGATTCCCTTGATTTAAAAAAATTTTTCTATTGGAATGTATACATTTTTAGCATGTTATAATTCAATAGAACTTTATTATTTTATATTTATTTTCTTTTTTTAAGATTTATTTTATTGTTTTTGACAGGGACAAAGATAGAAAGAGGAGGGCCCAGAGCAGTAACCATAGTTGTGCATCATCAGTTTTCAACATGTTTTTGTTCCACACAGGTGTGTGGGGGCCAAGCAGGTCAGGAACTAGGCTGAGGGCCTCCTGCATGGGAGGCATGACCCCTTGAGCCAGGAGCCAAGCCAGAGGTTAAGAAGCAACCTGGGAGCCTCCTGCATGGGCCAGGGCTTGATCCTCGGTCCCCAGGGCTGCAAAGTGAGCACTTAACCCACTGAGCCATCTGGGCTTCTCCTATTTATTTCTTTTTAAAACATATAGTGCCTTAATCTTGTTTCTTGATTACAACTTCTTCTATCCCTGAGAATATTATTTTACTTAAAATTTTATTCTATTCCCTGAATTGTCTGGTTCTTCCTTTTCTCTTTTTTAATTGATATGTTTTAATCTCTTTCATGTTGGAGATTTCCACATAATTCTGGTGATTCTTTGTTTCTTATTAAATCTGAATTTGAGGTAATAAAATATGAGTGGATATTCTTTGCATAAGGGCTGGACTTGTCAAATAGTGACCTTTAGTCAGAAAGGTATGTACCCAATTACTTTAAAAAACTTGCAAATGTCATTTTCTTTAGACCTTTTTCTACAATCATTCAAATGTCTTTTGAGAAAATGTCTCCAGTATCCTGTATGGAGTTACATGCTTAGTCCTCAGCATTCTTATTGCCAGGGGGTCTCTGTTCAATAAGTAAACTTTGTCCTGTTCCCTTGGTTTTCATGACACCCTTCACTGGTTAGACAGAGTCTGGAATCATTCTGTTTCTTTTGTTGGAATGGGGTGGAGTTGTTCAGACAGGTTGTTCAGGCAATCTTAGTAAGTATGTTATCATGAATAGAAACAGAATACCAGGAGAGCATGAGGAGTGGGTAGAAATAATTTCTTATGGCTCAGAAGAGGCTACAAAGAAGAATCATGATTAAATCTGGGTTTTGAAGTAAGAAGAGGCAAATTGATTAAAATGGGTGGGAGGCAGTGATGGACAGAGAACACTGTTTGCAGGAAGTGTCTGTCATATCGGGAAGCTTGGAAGAGCATGGTCCATTTTGAAGCAATAAGGGGTTCAAGGCCCTAATGTAAGCAATTAAAATTTGGATCAGGGCAGAGATCAAGTTTATTATCTGGTTTAAAGAAAAACATAATTAATTTTTTTAAGTATATAAACCCTTTGTCTTTTAAATAAAATTAAATGTGTTTGCTTAGGTCAATCTGTACTAATTGATGTATTCCATTTCTATCACTTGCTACTTGTGTCTAATGATACATCATTTAACAACTTTGGTCTTCAATGTTCTCATTTGTACAATGGAGATATTACCTGGCTGTAGCAATCAAGGCTTTTAGTTGTGTGCAAAAGAAAGCAATACTTGCTGATCTGAGCACAAAAGCACTTTATAAAATGATATTAGATCTAAGGAATCAGAAAACTAAGTTTAGGAGATGCCAGGATGGCTCAGCAGGTTGAGCGCTCATTCGCAGCCCTAGGGTCCAAGGATGGAGTCCCAGCCCTGGTCCGTGCAGACCCATATGCTGAACTGGGGAGTGCCCCCAGTTTGGTTCCTGCCCTATGCAGCCCCACATCCACCTGTGGAATGAAACTATGTAGAAAATTAATAACATACAACTATGGAGACTGCTCTGGTCCCACCCCCTTCTCTCTGTCTCTGTCTGTCTGTCTGTCTGTCTCTCTCTCTCTGTCAAAAACAATAAAAATAAATCTTAAAAAAAAAGAAGAAGAAGAAAACTAAGTTGGATGTTATGCCATCATGACAAAGTCCAAAATCATACCATGGTACCTGTACCATGATGGCATCACTGCCATCAGTTCTGAGCCCAGACACAGCTACCTCTGCTGTAATGACTGGATGCAGCTGCTGGCATCATTACACTGCTGCCTCTGGAAACCAGGTGTGGCTGTGGTGCTTCTACCGCCATTACCAGAATACACTTTGTCTGAGGCTGTGAATCTGATTGGCACAATCTAGAACATGTGCCCATGTACTGTGTGTAATGGTAGCAAACAGTAAGCAATGGCACTGTTTTGCAGCTTCTCTAGGAAGACATAGATAGGCTCTGCCTCATAAAGAGGGTGAGGATTCTCCAAACATAGGAAACATGGGCAAAGACTGAGTAGTTAAGAGTAATAGATGTCCACAGAGTTCAGGCAATCAAAGGGTTTTGGAAGCTATATGAAACATTATAATGCAGAAAACTCTAAAAATACTTTATATTTTTAGTATTATCATCTTTAGCACATCATCATCAAGGAAGGTTCTGGAATAAGTTCTGTGATAGTTTTCTATTACTGCGCAACAAATAACTGCAAAACGTTGTGGCTTAAAAACCACAAACATTTATTATTGCAAAGTATCTGTGGGTTAGGGATTCAAGAGTAGCTGAACTGTATGGTTCTGGTACAGGGTCTCTCACGAGAGTGCAGTCAAGATGTCAGCTGGGACTGGAGGATCCATTTCCAGCATGGTATCTTCACATGGTATCCTCAGTTCCTTGATGGCTACTGGCAGGAGGCTACAATTCCTAACCACACGGGCTTCTCTATAGAGCTGCTGGAATGCCCTAACAACATATTAGTTGGCTTCCTCTGGAGAGATGATCCAAGAAAATGAGAATAAAATGGAAGTTACAGTGTCATCTTATTATATACATACAATATTTATTCTCCATTATTCCTCCTGCATTTTACTTGTTAGAATCTAGTCACTAGGTATAGCCCACACTCAAAGGAGGAGGAATTAAGTGCTACCAAAGGGAGGAATATTGAAGAATGCCTGGGCATGGATTAATACCATCGCAAATTTTTTCCTTTCATTTTCCACAGGCTAACCGAGTTAATTTTCTTGTGCATTATTTCTATTCATTTTTGTATTACAATTATGTCAGAGAATCTATTCTGAAATGAAATTAAATTACCACACACACTCCAGGGATATTTATTTTATCTGGTAAAACTCTTGCAGTGCTTAAAAAGGAGGGGTTGTATCAGATAGCATCTTATCACCAAAGAAACACATTTCAACTATAAATGAAATATTTGCCCTTTTGTTCAAATACCTGAATCATACTATGTTGAGATTAACAGAAATCATTGACTTGGTATCCCTATTGATGTGGTGAGAAGAGGTATTTATGTAATTCAAGGCAGGTTTCTGGGAATACAAAACTATTCTAAGGACAAAACTTGAATATCTTCAGTGGCCAAACAGGAAATATAAATGGTGAAAACTACAAGATGTGGCAAAGCTTGGAATATTCATAATCAATTAAAAAACAACAGCGTTACCAGGCTTGTCAAACAAAAATACCTGCAAATGCCCAGTTTGACTCTCAGCTGCCAGCTTGCTATTCCTGTTGAGATATATGCGGTCTAACTTCTGACTGCCTTTTTTTTTTTTTTTTCTAATTCTGCTTCTGAATTTATTAGTTTTGGAGCCAAAAAAGATATTGGCCAAAATTATTAGTTTTGGAGCCAAAAAAGATATTGGCCTATCTAATCTAATTTCTCCATTTTACAGACAGGAATGATGCAAAAACTTGGAATTTGGAGGGCTGTGTCCAGCTTAGTTATAGTTAAACAAGGTAAGTCTTATTGGTAAATCTTAGGAGTATGTAAGTCATCTGGGGAAGGGTGATTCCCTGCAGTAAACTGTTTCCAGAACACTAAGGAGCAGAAAGATTTCTTTAATTCTTACTGTTTTCCAGGAGAATAGGGCTTGGGTAACATTCAGCACTGTCAAGAGCTGCATTGCTATACAGAACAAAAAATTAATATTATGTATACTTTCTTCCAACTAAAAGCTCTTCCTCTCCCCGCTCTTTACATTTTGAGGGCCCTGAAAGTATCTGCGGCCCTGATATGAAACCCAGAGAGACAGAAGGCTTTGATACCACAGAGCTAGTTATGGCAGAGTTCAGACAAGAGGAACCAAATCTAGGGCTCTTTCCACACCTGCACCTCTATTAAAACTGAAGAAGACTCTGCTCAAGAGGTGGGATGAAGACTTGGGGATGGGGTGGGGATGAAATAAGATCCCACAGACTTAGATAGAAGGGAAGGACAGGTGAGGGAAGTTCCATGAAGAACTGGAGGCCTGGAGGCACCTAACAGTCTGTTATGTGTGTCATTCTTCGACATGTATTATATATTAATACTATGTGCTTGAGCTGACAGTCACACAGGGAAGACAATGCAACAAGCCATTTCAGTAAATTGTGACAAATGTTATGGCAGAAGTGAGGCATCTTGAAAGTAAACCGCAGGAATACCTAACTTGCCTGCGGGAAGAGAGGTTCCAGATGAGCCAAAAATAGAAACTAACCAGTCACAGTGGATGGTGGAGATGAGAGGACTGTTGTAGTCAGAGGGATTTCACACAGGAAGATCCAATATATATGAACTTTGACTTCAGAAGAGACCTAAAACTTGTGCCTGGACAAATATCCTTAGTATTTGGTAAGCCAGGTATCAGTGAAAAGGGAGTGATTAAAATTCTCCCCATTGCTTCTGGGAATCTGGGACTAAGTTGGCCAAGAGGGTTTGAAGGGTAAAGCAAAATGGCTGAGAAATCTGAGGAAAAAACAACTATTCCTCCCAGTTTTCTAAACTACCCAGTCAGTTGTGCTACTTGGCCCACTCCTAGCAGGTTAGAACTGTAGTTTCCGTGTTGAATCTTCCACCCATTCTAGCTATTCCTCCTGTTCGAATCTCAATCTCAGTCTTGAGGGGGAACTTTCTTCCATCCCTTATTGAAACTCTTGCCAGTGCCGGGCCGAGTCACTGCTACCTGGACTACCTTGAATTTCCTCACCTTAACGCGCACATTCTCCCTCAGAGGCTGTGGGCGGTCTCGTTCCAGCAGTCACTGCCAGTGAGAGAGGGAGGGAGCGGCGCGACTTCAAGGCGGTGGAGCCGGTCCTCTGGGCGGCAGAGGCCGGAGGGAGCCGGGTGAGCGCGGCCAGGTGGAGACGGAGGCCGAGCCCAGCCCGGAGGGCGTCGGAGCTGGGAACAGTGCGGAATGAGGGGGCGGGGAGGTGAGGACCCTGCGTGGCCGGGGCGTGGCCGGGCGTGGCCGGGGCGTGGCCGGGGCGTGGCCTTGTAGCCCAGAGGCGCTGACAGGCTGTCACGCGGGCCCACTGGGTGGCTGCGTCCCGGCTGCTCCACCGTCCCCGGCTGCTCTGCTGCTTTGCCGCTCGGGTAAGGCGGGCACCGGCTGGGCTCGTCTCAGGCTCCCGGGTTTCTGGCCGCTCGGGACTTGTGCCGCCGCCACTCTGCTACTCGCTCTCAGAGCCCGAGCCGGCGGGGTGCTTGGAAACTGAGGGGCAGGGAAGGAAGGTGAGTGCACGTAGCGGTTACTACAATCCACTTCTTCTGCTTCAAGTTTTTGCACGTGGAAAATTCCCTCTTCAAACTGTTGTCCAGATGTCACAGCAATAGTGAGCGAAGCCACGCATCTGTCAAATGGGCCCCTGCGCGCGCCCGTGTCTGGAGGGGGTGGGAGTAGGGGTTGGTTAGGACCTCGGTATTCTGCCTGTGCTCCGGGGAGAAGTCGGCTCCCAGACACTTTTAGGGACCCGCCATTCCCTACTAAGAGAGTTGCTTGAGACTCGGAGCTCGGACTTGTGTGGAACCAGAATCCATTGAACTGATTCCAAGTTGAATTCCGTAGCTAGGAAAACCGTCTGCTGGCCGTGAGCCAGAGCAGGTGTGGCCACTTGGGGGCTGTCGGGGAGGGCGACCCGGCAAAATCTTGCTGCGCACCTGCGGCGGCGCTAGTGATAAAGAATGCGGACACAAAGTTTTGTCACTTGTAAAGTTGGACTAGGGGTCGGAAGATAAAGTGCGGGACGGGAGTCATGTCTACACTTACGACAAATCTGGAAAAGGTGTAGTACTAGTGTTGCGGGATTCTAGAACAGAGAAATGGGACACCAGGGCTGTATGAAGCAGCGTTTATTGATGTCCGCATCCGCTCAGCGGACTAACATCCAAATACTGAGCCCCATTTGCCGTGGGGTGCACAGTTTTATGCTGTTACTTTCGCATTCACGAGCACTCCTAATAAGGTTACACGTAGCTGATTGGTTACTAGGTTATAGGGTAAGGAGCTAATGCAGGGGTTCAGGAATGTTTCATTAGCGGGAAAGTCCTGGGAGGGGAGCCAGTATCTTCCAGGTGTGGCAAGGCCAGACTGCCACATTCCCCACATTGATGCTCAGACCTTGGTTGGGGACCAAGAGCATCACTTTCTTCCTCTGGCTCTTGGTTTGGGGGCCAATTTCAAAGCAGGAGGATCTTATCAGCAGTTTTCCTCTCTACTATAGTTTCTATCAGGGGAGTGGTAGACCAGATGATAAGGGGTCCTACCCATGGAAGGAGACAGGTCTGGAGGAGTAGGAGTATTACCTTAGCTAGGGTTTTGATCCCTCTGAAAGTAGAGAACCATCCTCTGAAGAGACTGTTGGGGTCTCATCCTGTCCGTTTCTGGATGGCACATGAGCTAATTGTTTTAATTGGTGGCAATGACTGCCACAGCCTTGCCATTATCATCTATTTGGAGACAGCAGTCCAATTGACTTTCCCGCATTCCCCTCCGTCTCTTAGCAGATAATCTGAGGCCAGGCAATTCTGGTCGATAGCAGATTGCGTTTGAGTCTATTGCCTAGTAGCTCTAGAGCAGTCACAGTTTCATTGGTGATAAATTCTAGGACAGCCTGCAACTGGATGATCCGGTAAAGCATATATATAGGGGTCTGACATCCCCAACTCCCATCCTGGGCCTAAGTTGTGGGGCCAAAGTATTGGATGATCCATTGAGGTGGCCATTTGTCTTCTCCCCAAGGCTACTGACCCCCTACCTGAAGTGACCTCTTAGTCCTGGTCCCTAAGTCCTGATATAAGGAGATGCCTGGGCTGCTACCTGTCTGGTTTGGTAAGAGGGAAAAACCAGGCTGGATGATCCCAATAGTGCATGTTCCCCTTCGTTTAGTCAGAAGATTGGTGTATGCCCATTTTCCATAGATCCAGAAGAGCCCTTCGGGTGCGCCCCAGTCTCCAAGACTAGTGGAATTGAAGTTTTCCAGAATTTGCTAACTGCTGTGAGGGCAAAGACTGGGGCAGAGCTTATATTTCCCTGGGTGGTGCAGTTTATAAAAGCTGAACTGAGGTCCCAATTATTACACTAAGGTGTTTCCCATGGCCTTATTGGCCCCATACCAACTGGGGGGTGCGGGCCACCAGTTTAGATCAGAGTGTTTTAAAAGAAGCAACCTGGTACAAGGAGTTTCCCCATCCCATCCGTTGTACTCCAGACCTGTCCAGCCAAGACATTCTTCTCCTATTACCTCGGAGGAGAAAACTCAATTCTGGGATTGGTCTCTTCCTAAAATTAGGATCAAGCATCCTGGGAAAACTAAAAAGGAGTATGAGAAAAATGCAACCTGGAGTGTGCAAGGGAGCATGGGGGTCACTGGAGGCTGGGAGGTTAGGCCTTCATCAATCCCCAAAACTGCTATGTAAAAAGGGTGGGGTAGGACTTGAAAAAATGGGTAAGGCAGAGTAAGTGGCCCCCATGTCGATTAAAACGGAGACTGGCTTACCTGCCTCTAGAAGTGTTGTCCTGGGTTCTGATATGGTGATGAGAGATGAGGCCAGGGGCCCTGGGAACCTTCAGTCTTCAGTGTCGAAGTCTAAAAGGCTAGGCAGGGTGAGTTTTGAAGGCTCCTTGTCCTGTGAGGGAAGAGATATTCCCTGCCCCCAGGGGAAGGGAAAGGGACAGTCTACTTTCTAGTGCCCTCTGTTGCCACAATGAGGACGTGGCCCAGGTGGGGGCGCAGATGGTGGCAGGCCTTTGCCCAATGACCTTCTTTGCCATGTTTGAAACAGGGTTTGGGTGGTACCCTTTGAGGCCCCTTAGAGTAGAGAGTAGAGTAGAGAGTATGCCAGTTCTTCTGATCAGGGATAGCTGCTGCCACTAGTTAGTAGTCAATTCATTTATCTAATTTTGCCTGTTACGATTATTGAAGACCTTAAAAGAGCTAGGAGGTCATGTTGTGGGGTTTGAGGGCCTTCCTTGGCCGTAAAAATTTTTTTTTCTTTGTATATCTGGAGTAAATTGAGAAATAAAGTGAGTGCTAAGGACAGTGGTTCCCTTATTAGAAGTTGGATCTATCTTAGTGTATTTCTGGAGGGCCTCCATTAAACAAGAGAGAAATTGGGCTGAACTTTCATCAGCCTTTTGAGAAATATTCTTTGGCTTTTTACAACTGATTGCCTTATGTGCAGCCTTTTTTTGTAGGCCTGTGATAAAGCAAGCAAGCTATCATGTGATTGCAAGGCCCGACCAGGTTTGTCTGATATTCCCAATGCAGTTCCTCTTGGAGAACAGTAGCCACCCCGACCGGTCTTTGGTCATCTTGGTGATGGAGGTCATCAGCATGGCCTTGACCCATTACTCAGACCCGTTCCATTTCCTCAGGTAAAAGAGTAAAGGAATATATTGCAAATGGCCAAAAACAGATGGGCTGACTCTAAAGATGGCACCAATGACTTCTGGGAATTGGGAGAATATTTTTATAGGCAGGTATCAGGCAGAACCAGAAAGGGGAGGGAGGGGGATATCAGGAGGTGCCAGCACCTACGTTGGGCGTGCTTCATGGATAAGTCTGACACCAAGTCTCCCATCAGCTCAGGGTGGGGTGGAGAGTCCCTGTTTGGCTTCAGCAATGGAAAATTTCTGCAGGTAGTCTCCTGGGGCTGTTGCAACCAGAACCTGGCTGTGGTCTGTTCCTTTGTCCTCGTGTTGTCTTTTTCCTCTGCCCACTATCAGGCCCTTTAGCCCTAGCATTCCAGCCCTTTGTTATTATATATAACAGGAGTGGGGGTGTTGTTCATTCTTCTGTAGTTACTTCCTGCTGAACCAGGGTGACATTTGGGGGTGTGAAAAGCTAGGGTAAAGTGTAGGGCTAAGGGAATGAGGTGAGCCATTGGTAATGGGTCTGGAGAATCATCGTTTTTTGAATGGTCTGGTTATTGAAAAGCTCAAACGTGGTCTTGCAGGAACTTGGTACCAGGCATAGTAAGCAGAGGCCGAAGGCTAGAAATATGAAAAGGCCTATTTGAGATCCAGCTAAGGAAAGGAGCAAGGCTGACCAATTCTAATTTTGGAACCAGGCTCTCCAGGATTTGCTGAGTTGTTGACAAATCCTGGAGGCTCTATCTGCTCATTTCTTTGCAGCATCTCTGATTATGCCCCATTGGTTGGCACAGAAGCAATGATCTTCCTCTAAGAATAAGAATAGTCCCCCCTTTTTTCACTGTCAGGAGGCCTAGCCCCACTTCAGTTCTGAAGAACTACTACCGATAGGGAGTCTACTTGGTCCTATAAGGTAATGATGCCTTTAGATCTTTCCTCTATCTAGGCTGTTGGAGATTTTTGGATAGACTCTGATAGAAGGGTGAAGAAATGGACAATCCAGCTGTTTGGGTAGCTAGCCCAGCTATAACAACTAGGCCTACTAGAGAGGGAATAAGTTGGATAGCCCTCTTGGTTCTTGTGTGCTAAGGAAGGGTTAGAGATTGATTACTGGGGGCTATGTCAAGGTAGGTTGTAGGCAATGGCCCGATCAACAGATTGGAGCAGGAGTAGAATTGCTAAGGATCTGATTGGCCTGACTCAGGGGAGGGAGATGTATTGTATAGTCCCCTTGTGGAGAACTTTCCTGCTTGGGTCTATCACATGAACTATTGCCTCCCCCTACCAGGCTTTTCTTGAATAATCAAGATAACACTGTGACACTTACCTGCAGGTTGAGTCTTCTTGAGGACTGTCAGATTCCCCTTGAGAGTCAGCAGGTTGGCCAGTGATGACCTGATAGACCTTATTAATGAATACTTTCTCAAAAGGCCCCTCAGATGGCCATCCTACACCAAAAAAGGCCAATCAATTTTAAAGAACTTCCAGAGGTTGTGGGGAGTAAGTATGAACCCATCATCCCTGGAAAAAGCCTTTTTGAAGTTTTTGAGCATTCAACATAAAGAGGTTTGCTTGCTCTGTTGTCTCCCTATGGTCTACCCGTGGTCGATGTCACACACACTCTTGGGGACTTGCTTCGTCCATCTCTGACCATTCCCCTCATGGGGATTTTCAGGCACCTCTTAGCAATTGGTGGGTTGGTATAAGCCCCTGACTCAGATCCCTGGGCCAATCTCTCTTGAGTTAGGTCCAGGGATACCACCTTAAGCCTTATGAGGTTCACCATGGACCTGCAGATCAGTACTCAACTCTCGCATTGTGGTCCAGCCATGTCTCAGTCACACAATCATCAATCAGTCATACCTTCACACATTCACCACCCTCCACCCTTGTTTTCCTGAGAAGTCACAGTGTTTTCCATCCACTGTGGAATACCAGGGTGACCATCTTTCACCCTTATTTTCCTGAGAAGTCACATTTTCTTCTACCCACTGTGGAATATTCAGGGGACCTAGAGAGGTGATCAGGCTCCCCTTTTGTCTTCAGATGGACAGGCTATCCCTTGGTCCTGGAACCTTACCTTTGCAATGGGTGGGGTCTCTAGGCGGGTTCCTGTTGTGCTTCTAGGGCAGCCCTCGGATCATCAGTGGAGACATTCCCTCCGTTACGAGCAAAAGCCTGGTGGTGCCAAGTGGAATCCGTGTCCTCCGAATCTGAGAAAGCTGGACCCCGAAGGCAAGGGAAGCAAAAAGCTGTCATTTCCAAATCCTGGATGAGCCCCATGAATGTTGTGGGATTCTGGAACAGAGAAGTGGGACACCAGGATTATAGGAAGCAGCATTTATTGATGCTGGCATTGGCTTCAGATGACTAACATCCAAAGACTGAGCCCCATTTACAGTGGGGCACACAGTTTTATGCCATCTGTTACATCCCCATTCACAAGCTCTCCTAATAAGGTTACAGGTAGCTGACTGGTTGCTAGGTTATTGAGTAAGGGGCTTGTGCAAGGGTTCAGGAATGTTTAGTTAATGGGAAAGTCCTGGGAGGGGAGCTGGTATCTTCTAGGTGTGGCAAGGCCAGGCCAGGCCAAGCTGCCATACTAGGAATACCTTCCTTCACGAAGGGTACTTCCTAATTCCTCCTTCATTCCTTAGAGCATTTTTTTTTTTTATAGATTTCTAAGATGTTAACTAAGATACTAAGAGAATGTTGCAGTACAATGACCTTAACTTTTTCTTTTTCTTCCAGCTTTATCCTAAATGAGTTCAAGGGCACCTATTGGAGACTAGATCACCTGTTGGGATGATTTTTACCTGAAGAAAGGGTTTAGAAAGGTTTTGTTTCTTTCACCCTCTTACCTCCCCTCCCCCCTCACCATACTCTGTGCATTACTCTCCACCTGGGGAGAAGAATGCAATCACTTTTGTCATGTAAATACTTGTGGTTAATTTGGTCATGTGACTTTTGTTCTTTAGACTTCCTGTGGTTCCTTCAGTATTAGAATACACCAGTGGTGTTTTCTGTAAAGAAAGTAGAGTTGGAATATAAAGGGAAACTCCAGGAAGTGGTCTAGTAATGTTTGGGTTTTTTTTAATGCAAAAATTGGGACTATGTTGAATTTCAATATTTTCACCTTTTTTGGTGAACGTATTTTAAAATTATAAAACTATTAAGCCCCTCCCTGTGTGAAATCTCTACCTAATGGGGCGAGTGTCTTAGAAATCTGATGTTCTAGTTAATAAAGTATAATTGAAGTGTATTTAAAAGGTTATGAAATAACTGTATGGAACCTTGAAAATAATGGTATGTATATTAGGAACATCTCAAGATTTCAAGATTGTTGCATTCAGAGTCAGGCACACAACAGATGTTTTGTAAATACTTGGTAAGCTAATTAACCACTATTTTTGAAACCACTGTTAAAATCTTTGTTTATGTAACATTTTATAACTTTCTCTTCTTTTTACATGTGAAAAACTCTGATAATTCTATATGCTTTCTTCTGAGAAACACACTGTATTCAATAAAAATCACTGTTTAGAGATTGAAAATAGAAATAAATTTTAATAATATTGTAAATATTTTTAGTTAAGAGAAACAATGATAGTGATTACTATATCCCATCATGACAGGTGAGCACACAGACACTTAAATCCCCTGTCCTTGAGGCCCTGGGAAGTGAGCATTTGAAACATCTTTTTTATGTGCATTTTGATTTCCTGTTGAACAATAAAATGCAAACAGGAAGAATTTGTTTTTGGTTTTGTTTTGTTTTCTGAGAGATGACAGAGATAAATCAACTCAGAGCAACTCTTGAATAGCTAATGCCTATTTCCTGAAGGAGAAAATTATTTTTGCCCTCCATGTTGATATGTATAGAACATGTGTTCTGAGTAGCTGCTATTTTTACTGCCTTTTCCTTCCAGTTGAAGTGCAACATAAACTATTTTAATTAATATTGTGCCACCAAAAGGGATTGAAATAGCCAATTGAATTCTACCAAGATAGAGTCTTTTGATGAAAACATATCTTTATTGATTGTGGATGAAGAAAATCATTCTTAAAATGAAATCCAGAGAAAAATCATATCCCTCGGAGAAAATTTCTGAGTGGCAGGCTGAGATTAACATCATAAAATTGAATTTGTGCTGCAAGCCTTCAATGTAATCAGCAGCTGGGAGATGGTGTTGCCCTCGCTGTGCTCCCTCTGATTGTGGTGAATTATTGTGTGGAATGAAATAAGTGTTTCTGGTGTCCCTCCTCCAAGAAGTACAAACAAGGCATTACTAGGTAGTTTCTTGCTAGTTAAAATGGCTTGGATCGATTCCAGGCCTTTGGGGCTCATATACACTCATGAACTATAGAAGTTGGGCGTTTATTTATGCCCCAGGGACAGAATTTTCTGATAGCTCTGGACAGTGACTTCTTTGGTCTGTAGAAACCTAGAAGATCAAAGACAAGAGGGATCTCTTGCCAGAGACTTTTTTTGTTTGTTTTAGAATAAGCAGAGGCCAGCACATAGTGGAAAGTGCTACATTTGCCTGGTTTCTGTTGGCCTGTAAGTCCAATCAAGCCCTTTCTTGTCACCCTTCGCTACTTCTGTGACATTCACTGTGTTGAAGTTATTGCGTTGTGAGGTGGAAGTCTCACTTTGTATTGTGAGTCTTTTTCCATGGCATCAGTGCTACAATGGGTTTCTTTGTTGTTTTGTATTAAGTCCTGATGTTTTGAAAACATGCTTGCCCATGCATGCACTTTTACACATGTAATGAATAGGTTTTGTAGATTAAGTAGAGAAAATCTACTTATACATTTACCCTCAGATTAAAGAGTAATTTAGCCTCTTTACCACCACTGTGGTTGAAACTTAGTTGTTTGTTTTGTTTTTATAGAAAAAGGTGGACGGGCTTGTCTGTACACAGGAACTGTAAACTGTAAATGGGTAGTGGTATAACTCTCAGCCCTTTAAGAACTGTGATGGTCCTTGAAGTCAAAGAGATCTAGGATGTAATCCTAGCTCAGGAAATTAGATTAATCAAGCCTCCTTTCCTAATAACATTAATGGTGGGTATACAGATGAAATGAGATAACAATGCCTAGCAAAGCCCTCAGCACATCTAGAATACCCATGAATCTAATTAGCATTCAGTAAAACACTTGTTGAATTGAATTTTTAGCACTATGTCTTAAGACTAGGAAAAAGGAGAGAGGACAATTAAGGCAGAAGGTTGGGTTGTGTTCTGCAATAGGTAGGGTGACCAGACGTCCCGCTTTTGGCAGGACAGTCCCAATTTTTAACAATTCGTCCTGCGTCCTGCGGCGTTTTAAAAAAGTCCCGATTTTTGGAAAGAATGCACGACAAGCTAGGGAACAGCGGGAGATAGACCAAATTTTTAATCAAGAACCCCCTACCCCCAGTCAATGCTGTCCCACTTTACCAATGTTAAAATCTGGTCACCTTAGCAATAGGGCATGTGGGAAGAGGAAGGGCTAGGGAAAATGCTGTAAATGTGAGGTAGGAAACTATCAAAAGAAGATAGGACTTGCCTTCGCTCATAACAGAAAACCCACTGAGATGAGAAGAATGAGAACAGCTCACCTCCTATGTTTTGATTTAATGCTAGAAAGGACTAGAAGTCCCAGAAAATAATCTATCCACTATGACCCTCAAGTCTTGTCCCTTCGCTACTACTCTTTCTAAACTACCATGGAACTCTGCATTCATAAGCCTTCTTGATGTAAATGTGTTTTGACCAAGCTTCTGCTAGGATCTGGAGTGCCAGAGAGTGGGTTTAGGGGCTTTCCTAGCAGAGTTGTCCCTATTTTGTGGACAGTCAGAAAACCTAGAATTATGGACATTAGAATGTCTTCTCCAAATAGGACTGTGTACATAGGTCCATATTCCTGCCTGTGGGAGTGCCTTTCATGTTTATTCTGGGAGGAAAGGAGGATTGGCATAATGGCAATGGACTGACTTCCAATGTCATCTTGTGTTGAAATTGGGACAAGGTAAGTAGAGATCAGGGCCAAAGAAAGAGACAAATGGCCCATGGAAAAACACAGAATACTATTTCTGAGAGGCCGAGGTGTAAGCAATATGCCATCGATAACCATAGGAATGAAGCAAACTTTGCTCCTATACCTCAGGAATATTCATCCCAATCTACTTTGCATCAATTATTTACATATTTATAACTTGACTTATAGGTTATAAATTTCTGTAGGTCAGAGCCTGTTTTTTCATCTTTCATTTACCAGGGCTTTTAATAATACCCTGTTGAACAAATAAATGAATATATGCTGTTCACAGGAAGCCTATAACATGGTTAGAAAGGAGATTTATTACACAAAAAAGTAAAGAATATAATTTAGTACTTGACCATTTGTGTGATTCAGACTAAAATTTTAGCATACTCATATGCTTCAAGAATTGATGTATGGATTATTAAGCTATATGTTCCAACTAGATGGAGACAAAAATCTGTTGAATGATGTGTTAGCTTACTAGGTATGTTATAACAAAGTATCACAAACTGAGTGGCTTACGTGATAAAAATTAATTGTGTCACTTTTAGAGATGAGATGTCTGAAATCAAGGTATCAGCAAAGTTGGTTCCTTCTAAAGTCCGTGAAGAGGAATCTGTCCCATGCCTACCTGCTAGTTTCTATTGGTTTCCTGGCAGTATCTGGAGTTCCTTGGCTTACAGAAGTATCACCCCATCTCTGCCTTCATCTTCACATGGCTTTCTTCCTGTGTGTTTCTTTCTCCACATATACCTGTTTTATATGCTCCATATAATATGGACACCAGGCAGTCTTTTTGGATTAAGGACCATCCTAATCCAGTATGACCTCATCTTTATTTAATTAGTTATATCTACAATAACCTTATTTTTACATAAGGTCACATTCTGAGGTACTGGGACTTTTACTTCAAGATAGGAAATTTGGAGTGGAATCAATTCAAACCATAACAGATGGGAAGATGGTAGATTTTGTTCTACTTTGTCAATTTTATACCTATAAAGTTCTATCTTCATTTTCCCTGCTTAATTCACTAAGTAGATGGAATGTACTATAAATTATGAATAATAAAATGAGGGATTATAAATGCCAAGGATTCCACTTGTACTACTGTTTACTTAGCAGGGTTTAAGCACAAATTATGAGATTTAAAAAGCCTGCCAATAATAGCTGCTAACATTTATTGAATGCTTACCATCTAGAGAGTTCTATGGATTATCCCACTTAACTCTCATATCAACCCTATTAGATTGACATTACTATTTATTTATATTTTATCAATGAGGAATCCAATATGCAGTTGTAAACTACCCAAGGACATAGAGTAGTAAAGGGGGCATTCCGTTCCAGGCTGACTAACTCTAGGGCTTTACCACTGGGTACATACTTTCTCCTTAGTCTTATTACAGCCAGGTAAGGTAGATACTATTCCCATTTTATAGATGAGTAAAATAAAGTTCGAACTATCTAGGAACTTGCTAGGTCACAAAATCAGCAAGTATATAAGATTTGATGTTATTTCCTTGAGGAAATTCTTCTCATGTTTTGATTTCAGTCTCCACTTGTGTTTCCTCCCCCAAACACTCTTGCACTTATTTACCTTACATGACACTGATCACACCTTTGGTGACTTGGGATGTGTGTGTTGCCTTAGACACCAGTGATTACTTTGAGTAATCAAAGGCAGTTTGTGACTGCCTTTGTCTTTCTTGTCTACATTCCCAGAATTGTGTATAGTCTCTGGCACATAGTAGACTCAATAAATATTTGTTAATTAAATGTGCGTAAGTAAAGGCAGAAGGGCCAAGGGAAAGGGAGACCAGTTGAAGATAAAAGAAATAAGGGTTAATAAAGGGAGGAGTAACTGAGGTGACAAAAGATGAAATTTAGGATGAATATAAAAATGTTATTATAGGAGATTAGTATGGATATGTTAGAAAAATAAGCTAAAAGTAAGGAAAGGTTGCAAATGTTGAAGTGATAAAAGAAAGTTCACGCCTAAGTGCTTGATTTTCTTAGACAATCGGTAGGAAGAATCATCACCTATAAGTGTTTGGGTACAAGGAATTTCCTGGGTTGGGGTGAGGCTTTTGATAAGGTAGAGGAAAAGAATTCACTATGGGAATGAATTAGAGATATGTTTTTCAATAAGATTTTAGGTAGTACACAGGGAACATTTATTACAAGTAACATAAGTACTTATGCAAGTATTTTAATTTGCATTTTGAAACAATCTAACCAACACATCATATTCCTAGGTTTTATGGATATTAATGATAAAAATAATTCTAAAGAAAACTCTTATATACCTTAATTTTTAATAAGTGAATTTAATACTTAAAGTGAATTGGTTTAAATTAATATATTAGGCAAATAATTTTATAGATTGTACTTGAATATGGCAAGAAAAATGATTCAAGATTGAAAATGGGTTTATAGAATTGACAAATTGTATTGTGTAATAGCAGGAATACTTAGTTAAAACTGAGTTTGAGATGACTGAGTTGTAAATACTTTGAGGACTCGGACTGTTTTTTGTGTTCTCTGTAGCCCAGCTCACCTCCTTAAGTACATTTGGTTTTCAGTAAATATTTGTTGGATTTATTTAATAATGGACTAGAATGGTGGTATTTTTGTTCATGTTAAACACCTCTAAGTATAAAAAAGATTTTGTAAAATTCAGAGTTTAATGTAGAATAAACTGAAAAGAAAAATCCAATTCTTAAAGCATAAAACTAAGGTTTTAGAAAAATAGTTTGGAGATCCATGAAGTTGTTCATTGATTGAATATAAAGTGAAAGAGCCACCCAGAGAGAAATTAGTTTTCCTCATATTTCTTTTACCACCTTGATGCTATTTCTTTGACAGTGTCTGTAAATGGAACACACTTGGCATTGATTTGGCTGCTAATGAGAGAGGAGGTGAAATTTTCAGGTAATACAGTACTTTGTGAAAATCTTTTACTCACAATGCTGGGAGAGCTGAGTGCTGTGACGGAAACCTTATCCATATAAAGATGTGATTTGTTGGCTGTTTTGTTTTATACACGGTCCAGATCATGGGTGTTTGGAGTTCAAAGATTAATTTGCATATGTATTTAATTCTCCCCTTGATCTCAGAGTTACTTTGCCTCCCAAGGTATTCTCTATCTGAAACATATCACTTTCTAGAGATTCTTAAGGGCCAGTTAACCACTCAGTAATGACATTTTTGGAGGAGTGTGGCTTCAATATTGGTTAAAGGTTAATTCTGAAATAGCCATGCTCCACTGGGTAGACCAGGTGGAATTTTATGTGTCATGAAAATATGCCTTGGGCAGCCTTTGACTTTGTAGAAACCTTTTTATTTTATTTTTTACCTTTTCTGAGGAGTGATCTGATTACAACCTGTTGATAAAATAAGACCTTTTGCTTTAGGAACATTTGCAAACAGACAGGTTTGGGGGGAGCTGGGTGGCGCTGTGTGCTGATGCTGAAAACACACCCAGCTGTGCATGGAACCCTGAGACTGCTTGCTTCATATTCTCCTATGGTTAAAATAGTTCTCACTCTGACCTACCCTGCTACCCAGATAGTACTTTCTCTCTAGTTCATTTCTTCTCTCTTTTTGCCCTCTCCTAATTTATTGCCACCTGGTAGATCTGTGAAATCAGCCAAACACTGATCTCTAATCTCTCTACAGTATTTGTTTTTTCATCTTTATTAAGGTATAATTGACATATGATAAACAGCATCCATTTAAAGTGTATTTATGAATTTTAATGAATTTAAAATTTAATGAATTTTAATGCCCCTCGCTATTGCAATCTAAGCTCTAAATTTAGAAACAAAACTCCCTCTGGGCTCTAGATCAGCATGTTACCTTTTGTGAAGTAAAGAGTCATAAAGCAATTCATTTGTGTCCCTCACAGCCTCCAGATATGAGTTTTGAAGAAAGTAGGTGGAATTTCTGTTCACTTAGAGGAGATGGGATTCAGGGAGGCCACACAGCTTTCAGTAGCAGATCTGTGACATTCAAACACAGATCTGCTTTTATTTCAAAGTTTATACTATTATTATTAACTGCTACACTATTTTTACTTGCCTTTCAGATGTTATGTCATTCAAGAGGTTATTGTCTTGCATGGTAACTGAGGTCTTCATCCATTGTGTTTTTTGGTTGGCTGTACTCAGTTAAGGGGTAAGATTTGTCTCTGTCTTCCAGGCTGGTGAGTCAGGCTCGGTGTCTGGGCATGTCCCTGAAGAAAGCTATTTATGACAAAGTAAACAATTCCAGTGTCCAGTAGACATCAGCCACAAAACCACATTTGCATCATACTCATTATTTTGTTTGCTTCATGTGAATCAGAGAAATAAAAACAAATTGTTACAGGGAAGGAGATGAAGGTGAGAAGGGGAATAGGGACTATAATGGTGTGTTGTCTTTTCCTGCACTTGTAAGGTATTATATTTATGGAGAAAGGACTAAGTGTTAGCCCAGTTTTTACAGGCAATGAAGACCATGTTGGAGCCTGAATGTACAAGAACTTTTATTATTGTTTTGCTTGACTTTCATTTAATTTTTTAAGAACTACCAAAATAACAAAGAATTTTGCTTAATGGATTACTAAGACTTTCTGGTATGGAAGTCTGGGTCAGATTTGTCATGGTGTACTAGGGAGAGTTCTGGATGGATTATTAAAAAATCAAGTTCTGGTTCTCTCTCAGCCACCCTCTTCCTGGGTTACTTTGGCCAATAAGCAACTTCTCTGGGCCTTCATTCCCTCCTCTATAGAAGGAGGGAGGGGGTTGAGAGTGATCTCCAAGGCTTCCTTTGGCAGTAGCCTAGTGTTGCCGGTGGCCCTAGGAGGCCTATAGGATACTCAGTTCAATTTGGATTTCAGATAAACAATAAGTTAAGTGTTTTTAAACATGTGTCATGCAATAGACATGTGTATATGTATGTCCCAAATATTTCTTTGGACACACAATAAAAAATTATTTGTTTTTTATTTGAAATTCAAATTTAACTGGATGTCTTGTATTTTTATTTGCTCAATCTGGCAATGATTAACAGCTTTCAACATGGGTGCATCACCAGGAGGCATATTTCTTAGTTGAAGTATGGTTTTTCCAATTCTCTAATGGTTTGGACTCTCTACAGCTTTAAATAAATAATGTTCCTTGACAAGTTTTACTTAATTCAGTGTTTCCCATTATTTTTCATTAAAACATAAATATAGAAAATAACTATATTTGTACACACTGGGTTGAGGGTTTCAATTTCTCTCACCCTTTATATCAACTACTTATCATCCACTATGTGCCATGGCATACGGCTGAGAAGCTCTTATTTACTTAATTTATATCTTAGTCAACCATTGGTTATAGAAAGGAAGCACATAAAACTCTATTGCTGAAATCCTATATCAATGAAAATGGAAACATTAAGTATTCTGTAGATTCACTATAAGAACATAGAAGATCCTTATATAGAATGTCAAGCTGTCACTAGTACTTTCAAAAACCAGTATTAAAATGGGGAAAATCATAATGATTTCATTGAACATGGCTCTTTTTAGAAGGGAAAATATTTCTTAATAATAGCATATGATGTTATTCCTTAAAATTATTTTTTATTATGCTATTATTAAGAAATAAAAATATAATAAATATATATATGGAAGGGGTTTTGAGAGACTATATATATATTGAAGAAGGGGACAAACATTAAAGGATGTGAAAGTTAATGAAATACCAGTTATTATAAGTCACAACACACTCTTGTTTGTGTTCTTATAGCACTTAACACATTGTACTATAGGGGTGTGTGTGTGTGTGTGTGTGTGTGTGTGTGTGTGTGTGTGTATATATATATATATATATATATATATATATATATATATATATATATATATATATGCAATTATATAACTAGTGAGTAATTCATTTACATGGGTATTCTACCAGTAGGCTATGAGCTCCTTGAAGTCCATCTTCTCATCGTGAAAATCCATTGTGCTATCTGGGTAGGCTGCAGTCAAAAAATTGTGTAGAAATTATTTGAGTCACTGAAGAGGACTGTTTGTGCTTGTGTACATTTATATAGTTATTTCAATAGCTATATTGATTATATGATAAAATATTGATTACATCAGTAACAAAATACAGTATCAAAATCTGAAGTGTTGTACTTGGTACTGTGACTTGGCACTAAGACTAGATCCAAAAGAGTGAAATGTATTTGATTTTTATAATATAGTTTGTAACTGTATTCATGTCTGTGGAAGTGTTTTTTTCTTAAGTCCATTTTCTCCCCAATGGAAGTGTTTATTTTAAATTGCCTTTAAATAGAACAGCTTTAGATATCACTAAGGGCCTATGAGCATCTATCTATAGTCTTGTTTTAGACTTACCAAAATATCATTCAGACACTCAAATTTAGGATACAATAATTATAAATTGAGGGCTGTGATAATCCCTTTCCAAAAATTTTACACTGCATCTAGACACATAATTATTTGAAACAAGACAGTATATGTCAGTCAGGGGCATAACTTAACTGCTCTACATGAGTTTCCTGCTAACATAGAGACTCTACAATAAATTGCTTTTTCCTTTGAGGTTTGTTTTTGATTACAGATTTCTGGGGAGTTGTATTGTGTCTCAGAAGACATGGATTTACTCTCTCCTATTGATAGCAAGTCACAAAGTTTATGAGGTTACTTTTTAAATTTGGCAGCAAAAAGAGAGAGTTTGAAAAAAGGTGACTTCTGAGGTGTACAACTTTTTAATCAATTATTTATTTTCACTGTACAATTCACTTAGAATCTCCAAATTAGAAGTGATCTTAAGAGTTATGTAGACCATATTTCTCATAGTCAGTTTTCTTATAACTTCAGGGGATTAGATTAATAACCCACAAAATCACTTCTTGCCCTATATTATAGATTATGGGAGTTTGTAATATATGTAATATATGCAAGATATAAAGATAGCATACTATGTATATTATACCCATATGCTTTTATTTACATTATTGAATGTATTCCTCATAAGAATACAGAGTTGTAGGAAACACAGGTGATGTATCTTCGTTCTACTACGTATTACCTTTACATAGTGAATAATCTGGGAATAAAGGTCATAAGTAGTAATAGTATCCTAAGCACCAAGTCTCTGATTTTCAGGTCTGTTTTCACTACTTTAGTAATCTGTTTAAGACCTACTTTTTTGTGGTTTTGGTCTTGGTGCTTTTTTGTTTTCTAATTTGAATATGTTAGGAATCCTATAACTATTAAGAGTTTTAATCTATGAAATGCTTTGACTTATTTGATTTTCTCAACTCCCAAGTGCCTTGTATTTTGTTAGGTATGTAAACATTTGCAAATATTTGCCTGGGTAGTTGCTTTACTAGGCATGAGTCTTTCAACTATAATGTATATTTACATGCATTTATTCATTCAGCAACTAGTTATTGAGTGCTCGCTTGTCCTAAACCCTTATATGGACCATGAGAATACACCAGTGGACAAATTAAACAAACATCCCTGTCTTTGGAGGAGAAATTAAAATTTAATTTTATATGAATTTAATATGAATAAGAATAAACCAAAAGTCTAATAGTGAAAAGTATGCTATTATCCTGAGGTACAGGAGCTAAAATTAAAATAATAGTAAGTTACAGAATATTATTCCTTGTTCTACATTATGTGCATGTTCTCATTTCACCTTCACAATACCCTGAACTAAGTATCTTTATTATTCTTTTGTTATAGATGAGAAAACTGAAGCTCAGAGTGATTGAGTAACATCTCATTCTAACTTGACTCAAAGTTTGTATTCTTAATCAACTCCCTCCCTTTATGAACATAGAGCTTAAAAATAATAAAAGGGTTTATTCAACCCGTATTTATTATTTTCCTGTTTAAAGCATTGTCTTTCAAGCACTGTAGGGAATGTAATAATGATTAAGAAATGAATGATTTTCATCTTTCACAAAGGATATAAAGGGAAGAAATACCAGGATAAATTTGGTTTAAAAAAATAAAGGATATAAAGGGAAGAAACATCAGGATAAATTTGGTTAAAAAAAATAAAGGATATAAAAAGAAGAAACATCAGGATAAATTTGGTTAAAAAAAATATGTATTAAGTACCCACCGTAGGCCAGGCACTATGTCAAGCAAAACCTGGTCCCTCTCCTTGGGGATTGTATCATTTCATTAAGGAGACATCAGTGCAAAGCAGATAATTTTAAGAGAAATAACAAAAAACAGAATTATACAAAGTGGCTGATTATTGGGTAGGCAATGTTGCAATAATTCCAGTAAAAGAAGCTAATTTTTCAGAATAATAGAGATATAAAGAACTCATTTCAGGAAGTATTTATCTTTAGTATAATGTTAATCATTACAAATATTTTAACTCCTTGGCAAACGTTCCCCAAATTTGTTTCTGCTTTATAGTTCTCCTTAGCAGCCTAGACAAAGTGCCTTGACTATAGTTTCCTACGTAAAATTAGAAAGGTGACAGGTGAGTCCTTGAACATGAGCCAACTGCACTTTGCCTGCAGACAAAAAATGCCTGGTTTCCTTTGGAGCAGTGTGACCATGAACACTATCTTTTCTACCATTTCTTAGTTCTGAGAAGCACACATTAGGCAAGCCAGGAGTGGAAATCAATATGTAAATAATTTTTAAATAGTGATTTTTATTGTAATACTAGAAGCTATAATGAAAAGACAACAATAAAGTTAGAAATGGTGTTTCTTAGTAGCAGAATGTGAGAACCCCCCTATGTGGGTCCTTCTCACTACCAGCTTTGTGATCTTCACTTCTTTCACATTTGTCTGATATTCAAAGAATAAGCAATTTCCTCAAACAAAATTTTCTTCATAAATGAAACTTATTATCTATTTAACTTCTTGCTTTATAAATTATTAAAACTTCTATTTTCTGTTTTTTCTGACTTCTTAAACAGAATATGTTGGGCATCTCATCATCTTTTATTCAATCACACACTGCTATCATGGGCAGAAATTATCCTAGTCTGAAATACTGTGGAGCCCTCAGAAATGATGAAAATTTGGGCTGATTTGTCCTTATATTAAGAGCCAAGATTGACAGATATTTGTGGCTCCAATGATAGGTTTTGTGGGGTTTTTTGTTTCTTTTTCTTTGCTATGATTCACTTTTCCCTGCATTTGCTTCAAATGGAATGTTCCTTTTTCTCTTTGCTTCTTGTTCCTACCCTTGAATACAAGTGGGCTGTTATAAGAGTTATCATTTTACTTAGGAGAATTTATGTGGTGTGCCCTATGTGTTTTCATATGTAAGACTATACCTGATAATTCCTCAAAATTATACTTAATATAAATTTTTGGCTAAAATTGTGTGTGTGTTGGGGCGGGGTTACTCGCCCCATTTTTAATGGTTATAGGTATATTTATGTTTTTTATTTCATGTTCATTCAGTCTAGTAATTGATATATTTTTATAAAAATTTTCACTTTACCTTTACAAATTGTTGACATACTGTTGTTTATACTGTTTTAATTTAACCTATTTTTTGTTTAGGAAAAAAAAATATGCAGGGGAAGCCGGGATGGCTCAGTGGGTTAAGCGCTCACTTTGCAGCGCCGGGGACCGAGGATCAAATCTCGGCCCCGGCCCGTGTGGAACCATATGCTGAACTGGGAGCTCACCCAGTTCAGTTCTCTCTCTGTCTCTGTATCTCTCTGTCTCTCTGTCAAAAAAATAAATAAATTACAAAAAAAAAATATGCAGCTCCCTGTCACATTCTTTTAATTTTACATAAACACCCTCATTGAGGCTGAAGCAAATCTGACCGGTTTTCAGTGTGAAAATAAAATATAAAAACTGCTCTTGGAGTTATTTCTAAACAGAACCTGTCTCTAATCCTAATGTAACAAAAATGTATATGATGATCAGTATTTAATAATTTTTTTCACATGTAAAAGTGCTGGTTTATTTTTATTTAGAATTTATTTTATTGGTTTTGACCGAGACACAGAGCCTGAGAGACAGAGACAGAGAGAAGAGGGAGGGCCCAGAGCAGTCTCCATGGTTGTACATTATCAGTTTTTGACATGGTTTTCTTCCACACAGGTGGGCAGGGGCCACGCAGGGCTGGAACTGGGCTGGGGGCCTCCCACATGGGAGGCACGCCCCCTCAAGCCTGGGACTGAACTGGGGGCAAGAAACAAACTGGGGTCCTCTTCTTTTCTTTATATATATTTTTTCTTTTATTGGATTAATAAGTTTTCTCTATTTCTTTATTTACCACCTTACTTTTTGGAAGTTACAAACTTCTTTTTTTTTCTGATAGTGTCTTGTTATGAATTCTTACCTTAAGAACATTTAAAGTTAACTAGTATCTCTGATCTCTTCTCATGCATATAAGAACATTAGAATGATTTAACACAGGTTCCACTTCGTCTTCTTTCATGGCCTTATTTAGAATTTTAGTTTACCTTTTTAACTCCCCAATTAATTTTCCTCATCATTACTAATATTATTATTTTAAGATAATGCACATTCAGACTTATTTGTATATTTACTGATTTCTTTGCTCACCATTGCATCCTATATTCCACTTTATTCCTTTCTTTCCAATTTTTATATGTTTTTCATAAAATACATCCTTTTCTAATTTTTTCAACAAGGTCTGTAAGTGTTATTCTCTTGTGGCTCATTTATTGTAAAATGCCTTTATATTGTCCTCAAATTTGAGTGAATGCTAAGTATAAAAATGTAGGTTGGCATTTACCTCCCTTCATGTTTTCGTAAGTAATATTCTAGTGACTTCTAGCCATCATTTTGCAATAGAGAAATCTGCTTTGAGCATACTTGCTGTTCTTTTCTGAGGTCATTTTATTTCATTTCTTTTATGCTCTATCTTTAGTATACTATAGTTTCTCAGAGATGTACTTGGGTGTCCATTATTTCTACTTTAAGCTTGGTCTCTGAAACTCACACCAGGCTGCCCTGTGTGTAAACTCCTTCCTTGGTCTCTGACTACACATGCCCTCATATATGAACGCTCCCCTCATGCTGCTTGAGCTAACTCTACTTGGTGGTTTTAGGATTGAATTACCCAAGAAGGGAAAGGGTCCAACCTTTTTTTTGTGTGTGAGCTTATATTGGAAAAATATTAGGTATTTTCATGTTATTATCTATACCTCTTAATAACTCTGATTAATCTGGTTTTTTTTAGCTCTGATTAACCTTGATCTCTGATTTTTTCAATCAAAATATTTTCAATTTATTTACCTTTTCCTGCTGTGTTGTGTGTATTTGCTTGAGAATTATGTTTAATTCTCTTTTCATAAAGCCTATTCTGATTTTTCTTTTAATTTATATTGGTTTTATTTTGATCATTATAGTATTTCATTTCCAGAAGTAAAATTTTTTTCTTATAAAATTTTGCCTATTTATTTTTCAAAGGCTATCTTTTTTCCTTAGGGTTTTAAAGTTTTTATTTTGTCTCTTTAATAGTTCATAACAATTTAACATAGTTATGCAATATGTTTTTAGATTGTTCTCTTATCATTAGTTCCTGGGGTATGGATCCCTTTGTTTGTTCCTTGTTTGTTTTTTGAGTGTTTTGTAGATTTTTATTGTGAGCTTATTTGTCCCTGGGGTTATTGGTTTCTATGGAAATTCTATGCAGTCTTGGTTGTGGAAGTGTCTTCCACAGTGCTTACAAAAACAGCTTTATTAATATGTAATTGACTTGAAGTATGTATACACACACACTCACACACATTAAAAATATGCAGTTGGATAAGTTTTGACATAGAGGGCTATCAGAAGAAAATTTAGCCATTGTCAGTATAACGAGAACTGTAATATGGCTGGATACTTTCTGGACAGCCTTTATATATGCTAATGCAATCATCACCACATTTAAAATAATGAACATATCTACCATCCTCAAACATTTCTTCATTTCCCTTTGTAATATCACTACTCCATGTTCATAGGCAACCGCTGACCTGCTTTCTGTTATTATACATTAACTTGAACTTTCTGGAATTTCAAACAAATGAAATCATTTAATATATATTATTTTTAGTTACTTTTTTTCACTTGATGTAATTATTTCAGAATAGTGTAGCTATACCACAATTTGTTTATGATTCCCTTGTTAGTAAACATTCCAGTTGTTCCCAATTTTTATCTGTTACAAATGAAATGGTACATGCAGAATTCTTTGTATAAACATATGCTCTCTTTTCTCTTGGGTAAGACCTACTAGTGGATTAACTGGATCATGTTGTAAGCATATGTTTGACTCTTTAAGGAACTACCAAATTGTATTCTGTTGTACATTTCCAATGGCATTGCATGAATTCCAGTTGTTCTGTATTCTTCTTAACACTCGGCATAATTTTTTTTTATTTGAGATATTCTAATATGTGTGTAGTGTTTGTGAAGGGTCTTCCAGTGTTATCGTTGATGTGGGAACAATTATTTATATGGATTTCTTCACATGGAGATTCTGACATTATATATAATGATACCTTTTACTCCAAACCTGTTTTGTGGTTAATGTTTGGCATATTTTTCTTGGGAGATTTAGAAATAAGCTTTCTTATCTTCTTGAATGGTGTTAGAGATTCTCTAGTTTCATTTCATTCTGCAAGGAAAGGCTACCTCTCCTTATGTAGGGATTAATACTCAAACTCCTAACCAACAGAGCCATGTACTGACTCAGCTCCAGGTTCAGATTCCTCTGAGATTTTCACTGCTTGGAATTTCCAAGGCTTATTTATAAGCATGTTCACAAAGCAACAATTAAAATAAAAATTTATAAATATATATAAAATGCATTATTTCTCTGTTTGAAGAAGAAAAAGTGCAACTTCAGATTACAGTGAAACCAGAACTCTTTGTTTAACTTGGTATTGTAATTAATATGTGTGGTCCCAATATACTGAATTGCAAAGCTGAAAGTATTTCCTATAGAAATTTTGTTTTCATGGTGCTTAGGGACTGCAGTAAGAATAGTACAGCTATGTGACAGATTATCTGCACTTGTATACTGGCCTAAAAATTGAGCCACAGGGAACTAGTTACTAAATTCCAAACAACTGAACTATAGGTAAAATTTTGAAAGCAAATAGCTTCTGGGGTAAGCACTGCCTATGTTAAATTTGTGTTCATGGTGTCAATGCTCATGCTTATATGGATGTGTGTGTGTATCTGTGTGTAATTGAACGTATAAATAATAGGTACCATAAGTTTTAAAAACTTATATTAGAACTTAGCCTTCTTATGCTTAGATAATGATTTCATGAAAATTATTGCTTAGGAAGATACCAAATACAAAAAAAATGAGTCAAATAAAATTATTATTTAAAAGTAGGGTCATGGATGAGACAGAAGTCTTGACAATCATACATCATTTTTGAAAACTAGGAAACTAATTTTATGGAAAAGATTTACTTTTTAATAACAAAGTTCAGATGTCTATTATTTAGGTGAGGTGACATTTCTGAGGAGAGAGAATCTGCAGTATTGTCTTTAAATCATAGTATGTAAACAGCTCTTTTCTTCCTGAGGGACCTAGCTGGGTTTTGGAGTGGTCAGGATCATACATAGAGCTGTGTGTGGAGTGAGTAGACTGTTCCCGTCCTTTTCTTCATCAGCATCAGTAAGCAAGAATTAGAATAAAAGCCATTCCTCATTGACATATAAAAACTGGGTATGTGGTAATTTCAGTGTCTAATGATGTCCCTCTGTAACTGAAGGGTAAGTACCCCCATAGTTCTGGGGGAACATATCATTCATATTTGTATCATTATGAATCTACTTTGTGATATGATCAGTTCCCCCAAATCTAAGAATGATAATCGATTACATTTCTTCCCTTCTCTGTGCTTCTAGAATTCTTTCAACATGAGGTCCTCTCTGCAGGTGGTGGCACTCTGGGGAAAGAAGGCCCCTTCCCACAGCATCACTGCCATCATGATCACTGATGACCAGCAAACAATTGTGACTGGAAGTCAAGAGGGTCAGCTCTGTCTCTGGAATCTATCACCTCAACTAAAAGTTAGTGAAAAGTATTAATATTGAAACAGAGAATACTCACAAAATGAGCCTAGCTTGCTTCTATCTGCAATGACAATGGAAGGTTTGCATGACTGTCAGGGAGACCTTGAAGTTATAAATTGGTTTTGAGATTGGTTCTGGATTTGGAGAAAATGAAGTATTATATAGTGGATCAAGACCATACTGCTAATCTTAGCTACTATTCACTCTTTAAGCTATTCTGAATTTTACTGTTTCATATCCTGAATTACATGTTTAAGTAACTGAACTACGAACATGTAAGTATAATTTTAAAAATGATGGCTCATTAATCTAAACAAAGGGCACTCTTTAAAACTACTATTACCTAAATGAGCAATACCTTAATTATCTGGGTATTTCTGTCAGTTTGGCTTTCTTGCTGTTATTTTAGCCTCCACTGGCTTGTGATTTTTACAGATCACATCAAAAAGCTCTAAATTCAATTTACTATTGTCACCCTCCTGCTTTAGAACCTGACCTCACCTAGGATTTGGCCCATTGATTAGCAATTAATTGTCCCTGTCCCAAGTCATAAACATTTAACATATTGGAATAGATATTTGCTTAGCTATAGCAGCCTCTAGACCCCATTTGAACATTTAAACTAATAGCGTACTTAAAGTATATTGCCCGCATTAAGAAGCCTTTTAAAAATCAAAGAGTGTTTTTAGCCTTTAAAGTTTGCCACTTTAAAACCTAAATTAACAATTAATTGTAATTCTATTTTATAGTGTAATTAGTTAGCATCTCCCATCACTGCACAGTTACACTGTAGGATTGCCAAGAACGGTAGAGCTGGGCAGCTCAGCTCACTGTTTATAAACATTCCTGAAAGAAGGAACTGGCATTATTGCAACAGCTGAACTTTGAAAATGGTAGCCTTCACGTTTATTATCTCTTATAGTTTAAATTCAGACCACTAAATGGCTTAAAATGCCTTGCTACTCTTTTTAATGCTGAAGTGTAGTGCTTTCTGGCTGGAATAGTTGTCTTGTAATTTGTAGGTTGTTATAAGCTTAAGAAATTTTGAATCTTAGCCTCTGTATCTTTTTATATATGTTCTGGTATTTATGTATTATAACATACATTTATTGAGTGGATAGTATAAGTTGGGCAGTATCCTAGATACCTACATTCAAACATGATGAGAAGACCTGTCACTCACTACCCGAGAGGTTGTAGTGAAGAAAGTAGACAGGCTAATGCAGGGCAGTTATATTATAACACAAGGTATTTGAAGGAGGGAGTGGTCAGCACTATCTTCAGTGGGGGAAGAAGTTATGCCGTGATTTTCTTAGGAGCAAGTCTTTTGCTTGGGGTTAAAGAAGGGGTTCTTAACAGAGAGGGATTTTGCTCCCTGAGAAATGTTTGGTAATGTCTACAGACATTTTTGGTTATTACAACTCTGGAGGAAGGGGGATGCTGCTGGCATCAAGTGGGTAGAGGCCAGGAATGCTGTAAACATCCTGTAGTACACACAACAGCCCCTCACAACAAAGAATCATCCCCTCCAAAATGCCAATAGTGCTGATTTTGAGAAATCCACTGTTGGAGATATGGTGCAGTAATGGGAATTCAATTGGCAGGGGAGAAGGATACAAGAAGAATCATTGAGGAGGTTTAAGTAGGGAACTGGATTGGCTTTGTGATTTGGAAATTTACTGTGAGGACATTGTAAAAAAGTTGTTTAACATGAATAAGATATTGATTAGTATATGAATGTGAGATTTTCCATATGAGAGTTGTCCTTAACATTTTCTATAGCTAACCCTAGGGCCAAAAAGAACATCTTCTCTTATTTTTCCCATGAACCTCACCCCTACATGACAGTGGATCAACTATTAGCAGGGAAAACTAAAAACTCAAGGGCATATTTTAGTTTCCAATAAATCATCTTGCTATGTGTAAGACAGTCAAGTGAGTAATCCATCATTGATAGTTTAAATATTTTGCTTTTTATTTGAAAAATGCATATATAAAGGAATAATTTGGGCAGAGGAAGAAGAAGGGAGACCTTGAGAACAAGGGGCATTGTAAGAAGACATCACCAACAATGTGGATGACTGAGTAGCTGTAGGACAACTTGAAGCCAAAGGGCGTATTGAGGAAGGGCACTAGGAAGGGACAAAGAAAGTTGCAGAGGTTGGGGTGTAAAGTGGCCTGAGAGCCATTTATTTCCCCTTCGTATTCTGTTTGGGAAGCCCCTTCCCCTCTCCAAAAGGATTTAAGTAAGAGAATACATCAGATTCTACTGTCTTAACACTCACTTGCCACTGTACAATATATAAAAACAAACCTAAGGATACTTACGTAGGCAGTCATTACTCATTAGAGAAGTTACACAGATTTTTTTTTTTGTTTTTATTTTTGTTTTATTCTAGGCATAGCTCTCTCCTTCACATTTGTCAGTCTAATGTAAGAGACAAGTTTGTTAATGGGAAATTGTAAAGCAGTATAATATTTTCTATCTCTATGAATATGACTAATCTGTATAATATATCATGTAAGTGAAATCATACAGTTTTTATCCTTTTGTAACTGCCTTATTTCACTTATAATAATGTCCTCAAAGTTCATCAATGTTGTAGAAAGACTCAGAATGTCCTTCCCTTTTAGGACTGAAAAATATTCTGCTATGTATATACCACATTTTGTTTATTTACTCATCTGTCAACAGACACTTGACTTGCTTCCACCTTTTGTCTAAAGTGAATGATGCTGCTATGAATCTGGTTGAACAGATATATGTTTGAGTCCCTGTCTTCACTTCTTTGGGGGTATATATCTAGACATAGGACTTCTTGATCATATGGTAGTTCTATTTTAAGTTTTTTAAAGAACTACCAAACTGTTTTGGTTTTGGTTTTCTTTTTTTCCAATAGCAACTGCAGCAGTTTACATTCCCAAAAACAGTATGCAAGGGTTCCAGTTTTTCAACATTGTCACCAACACTTGTTATTTTCTATTTGCTTTATAATAGTCATCCTGATCAAGTGTGAAGTGGTATCTCATTATGGTTTAAAAAGGAACAGCTATGTGAGGGTGATGTTTGAGCAGAGTTCTCAATGACTTTAGGATTAAACAGGAAAAGAAGGTGGGAGGAGACTGCAGATCCAGAATAAGCTGTGCGAAAGCATGAATATTTTGCCTTCAGGGAACTGTTAAAAGTTAAGTATGGAACACCTCTATCCTAGAGGTGATAGGCACATCTGTGGAAGATGGAGCAGACTCAATATGGAATCTGACATGCTAAGGGTATACATATATATATATATATATATATATATATATATATATATATATATTTATTTATTTATTTTATTTATTTTTTTTTTTTAACTAACCAGAGCTAACACTAGCTACTGGTTAAAAGTATGTAATTTAGGGACTTGAGGATCTTTTTTTTTTTTTTAACTAGATC